>KZ506940.1:71457-83940 GCA_002844005.1 Limosa lapponica baueri | reverse complement strand
TGTACCTGGTTCCAACTCAACAAGAGGTCAGCTAAGGCTAGTCTTATATACCTTGCTTCATAAGCACTCATTTGAGTCAAAGATTAGGGCAGGTGCATCCCAATAAAAAAAAAAATCAGATAAAATTTGCATTTTAAAAAAATACTGTTTATAATTTGCATAAGTAAAAGCAAGTCTCATGAATCAAAACCAGATTCGTTTTGAGAACTAAACTCTGGATTTCTTTTTAAACTATCCCAGATGGACTGAATCGGTAACACAACTTGAACTGCCTCTTGAGAACTGCACGCAGCAGAGCTGAACGAGCTGTGAATGTTTTAACGTTAGGAAGCCCTTACTGAGGAAATACCTCACACTGGCCAAGCTCTCATTTTGTGACAGTTGCAAATAACTTGCTGAAAGTGAAAAAGAAAAAAAAATGGGGGAGGGGAGAATACATATGACTAGATTCTTTGTTTTACTTATAAGTATTGAATTAAACAAAAAGGAGGAGATACTCATACTATTTCATTTATAACACTACCCTTGAGCTTACAACAGAGCATGCATATACTATTTTAGTTACACACAGAGTTTCAAGTACTTCACAGTACAATAAAGAGCAGCAACCCAAAGAAGCAGAAATATTTTGTCAAACTCACTGAAGTAATACAAGACATTTTAAGGTTCTAACTACTAGTGTTTTAAAGTCTATTGCTAGTTTGCATTAGCAATAAAGACACCTAAGTACATCACTTAACAATAGCAAATCTGGATACATCAAATGTACATCATTCATTTCCAAGCAGAGTTTAACAGAAGCTGACAAGTTTAACTATAAGCCATTAAAGCCTTCGTATCTATGAACAAATCAGCTTCTACTGCTTATAATAGTAATTCTAAGTCTATAATGAATCTCAATTTTAAAGTCAGTTACCTGAAAATAGAAGTCTAGTATAGCAACCATATCCGTGCCTTCAGGAAAGCACTGAGGAAGAAAAATAGAGTTTTAGGTAAAATTGTCATTTTTTTTTTTAATTTTTTTTTTTAATACTACTTTTAGGGATACATAAATCAAGCTATATTCTTGTCAGCATATTAAGCATTTATATTTAAGATTTCAAATTAAATATTTATTTAAATGTAACAAGTAGAAATATTAAATCATGTCGGATTTAGAAGTAACAGTGCGGTGAGGTCATTCAGCAAGGTATTCAAATATTTTTCAATACAACTTACAACATCTTTACCTAAGTAAACTGTAAAATGCATCTAGGAGTTTTGTAAAGTCATCTGTACAGCACAGATTATGCTTTTTATAAGAAATAAAACAAATTATCATGGCTATGATACAGAAAAGAGATAACAGGTGTTCTATTACAGTAAGTATCACACTTTCTAAATGACAGCATTTTGAGTAGCAGTGTGAAAACATATACAGTATTAGAATAACTTCTGCCATACTGTACATTAAATAAAAATCTTCACAGACTATGAAAAACCCCCACCATACAGTCTTCAAAATACAATAAACAAGAGACCAACCTTTTTTTCTTTCAAGTAATAGCCGATTGCAAAGTTTCTATCTCCACTTTCTCTTTCGGACTGGAATCTTAAAATAATAAAAAAAAATAAATAAAAACAAGACAAGGCAACATGTAAAACTTTCAAAAAACTGTTGAACTTCAGAGACGCATAATGTAATTCAGTAACACTGCATGTAAAGGATAAATTACTTCTGAACACAAACATTCTACTAACAGGACAGAAGTTGCCACAGAAGCTCACCCCAGTACACCCAGTTGGAGTGAATTAGCTCTGACATCCAAATAACACACAGCACTCGTTACCCACACATACATAAGCTGACTTGGAGATAAGGCAAACCAGCTAAGATGCTACTCTTAGAAGCATTTCTGGAGAGGCCACAGTGGAATGAAACACCCCACAAGGAGCTGTAATGAAACCGTCATTCCCTGCCAACACCGACCAAACTAGAGAGGAACCTGATGATGAAGTTGCAGGTCAAATAGCGACCGGACTGATGGCTGCACTGTTTATTGTGACTGAAGGAGGAATCTGTATGTGTATACAAGTGTAGGTAATTCTCACCTGTCTCTCTCCTTCCACGGTAAACACTTGAACAGTAACAAACACTAGATATCTCATTCTGCTTCTCCGCACCTGCGTGCCAACTAGCAACCTGGAAGCTGCTCTGCTATATGGAATCTTTTGATTTTCCCAGTGCTGCCTCCAAAAGCTCACAAGATTTGGGGAATCGTTTTGGAAAAGAATTTAAATCAGCAAAACAAAAAAAGCATAAGAAGAATCCCAATTGCCTTCCGAACATTTCACGTGCAACCATCAACATGCAGAGTTTAATTTTTTAATATGAATGCCAGGAAGGTAAGAGTTGCACTTACGGCTCCCTCTGCCATAGTACCCGAGTACTGAGAACAGAGTATTGCAACACAGAATAATGAAGTTTCGAAGAGGTAACCAACATTTTTATGTGAGATATAGCCACACCGATGTCAGAGACATGCACAACTTCAGTTCTCGTAAATTTTAAGCCAGACACTCTCAAATATTAGGGATGAAATGATGGTTTCAATGTAAATAACTGAACTTTTCCATAAGCTCAATATGCCAAGTATCAGTTGAAAACTGCCAACTATCATTTTCCATCTAACTTCATTAAGTAAATAAAAAATACTTACGTAGCATTACTGAATCCAACATACTCATTACCAGCCATTTTATTCATGAATTGCATCACCTGTTAGAGACAGAGAGGAAGGGAAAAGCATGCTAACGTTTTCAGACATTAAAAAGTTATAACTAATCAATTTTCAATCCAGCCTTACCCTAAATCTTGTAACACAATTTTACAAATGCAATACAAGTCACTAAATGTTTAAACAACCAAGTACAGATAAAAAGACAAACCATTTGAAATTACTAAAATTTCACTTGCAATTCCCTTGCTGTCTTGAGACTTCTACCACTAAATTTAGTTAAAAAAGTAATGTTGTAACATTAACTTACGTAGTCAAATTTTTCTGCGTTATTTGCTCCTTGCTGCAAGGAAAGAAAAAATAATTTACAAAAATTGTTAACATAAGAAAGACGTAAGTTCACTTAACAGTATTAGGATTTTTAATGCATATAACTAAGTTATGAGGCTAATTAAGAATAAGGTACTACTATCATTTCATATATTAATGAAAAATTAAAGTGTTAGATAAGTAAATCTTTAATTATCATTTAAATTAAATAATCCTATAAGAGTCTTATCAAACACCTGTATGCTGGAAATGAATTTAAACTGAAAAAGGTATGCTTTATTTTAAGTGCTCTCTATTCAGCTTTATGTGTTTAGCATAAGTATATGTAGTAGTTAAAGCAAAAAATACAAAAGTAACTACAATCAGGATAATTATAATGAAAACACTAACTTTTTACAGATTAGTAACCCAAAGGTATTCTTACATTACCAACAGAGCTGAGCATAGGAAAGTTCAAGCTACTGAAGTTAAAATATTTCCATGGCAAGTGTTCATACTAAGAATTTAGATTGAAGACTTAAAATAAAGTGTTACCCCTTACTATGAAAATAATTGCATTTAATCAAAAGTATCTGATTGGATTAATATCCGATTAATGTCCTACCTATTAAAAATTAGACAGAAAAATAGAATTTCACATCATAGAGTACGTCATTGTGCTAACAATGCAAGGAAAAAAATCTAAATCCAACTTAATAAGGATGCTAGTGAAACTTAATTCTTAGGGTTGGTTGGCTTGGGTTTTTTAGGAGGACAAGGGGTGTTATTTTGGGGCTTCCCCCACCCCATTAAAGAACATTCTCAAATTTAGTAGCTGCCAGTTAAAAATGTGTTAATTCTTTACAGGTCTCTGACAGGTGACATTTCACAAATTCCTATAGCAAGACCTTGAAAGAGGGGTGGGAGGTAAAAAATAGCACATGGTCTGCTGGGAGGGAGTTCTTAAATTTTTTTTGGTTTTATTTTTTAAGTAGCCAAGTAAGATTTTTTCAGGAAGTTTAAAAAACAGTGGCATCACATACACAAGTGGAAACAATGCATCTGGAGAAGATATTTTAAAATTAAAGATATTCTATTTAGATAACAAAACTCCATTTAATGTATCTCAAACAATTCAAGACACTACCTGCACTGTTTAGTATGGGAATGGGAAAGGAAGTGGAAAAAAACTGAAGCTTTATATCAACCAGTATTTACTTAGTGAAATGCATAAAGCCAGTCTCATTTCCCACTCTGTATGCGGATTAGGGTGTTGCCGATAATCTTTGAAGCCCATGCATCAGCTCATCTACAAGAGGATGCGCAGTTGTACACGTACGATCACTAGCTGAAAGGAACACCACACTGTTCTGTCAAAATTATACGCCAGTGGTTACCTTATGCCTAAAGGCTAATAGCTTTACTCTTAAAGTCAGTCTCTAGCTAACTCGCAATAAGATAAAAAAAAAAAAAATCATGATACATTTCATCAAAATGTTCCTGTATAATATACCAGAACACAAGTCTTAAAAATTTAACTCCAAATCTGTTCAATGAAAAATAATTAAAAGAAGAAATTACCAACTTCATTGAACTGTTGCAGTTGTCAAAATATTCCATAGATCCTAATGCTGTAAAATATGTAACAACATTTAAACCACAAAAACCTTTTCAACCTTTCAAATGCACAATGAACATCTTTTTCTGGGAAAGTGGGTCAGCATTAGTTATGGGATGCTGCATTGATAATTGTATGGTTAGACATGTATAATAAATTGAAGCAAGTTCTTTTGTTAAAAAAAGAAAGAGGGAGAAAGGGACCATGCTTTCTGCAAAAATGTAAATACATAATACTTTTTTTTTTTTTTGCCCAGTTGAAAAAAAATTCCTATAGCCCTTCAACAAAAGCCTGGCTTTAGTAGCAGCATATAAAATTGATGGGCAAAAGACTCAGTGCAAAATTTTCCACATCAACTTGTTATAAAAAAGGTTTCTTTTTAAAATGTACATCTAATCTAGTATTTCAGGATGGAAACCTTCTGTATACTAACTTGGTGCATTTTTAGTCCTTGATGTTCCACACACTTGTATAGGTACTTTATACCAAAACACAAAAACATAATTACTGAAATTAGAGTGCTCATATACCTAAAATATTTGCCTAAGTAATCATATAACCAAGACTTTCAGTATGGATTTAACATAACGCATAACTAGAACAGAAAACTTTGCTTCCATACACAAGATGACGACTAAAAAACCCAACATATTAGTTTCCCTCTTTCAGCAGCCGATAGAGGTTTGCTGCTCCTCCTAAAAAAGCTGAAGAGACACAGAGGCAACACACATTCTATGATTAAAATCCAATTGCAAATATAAAATCTTAACATTAAGAATACTGAGCAACTTTTCCATAATAATTTAAACAGACAACAAAAGTTCTGTTCTTGCACAAGTGCTTCTTATTTTTAGCTTGATTTTATAAGCTTGCAAGGTTGGGGACACTGAAACATTATTTCTTAAAAAGCACTTTTATTTAAGTTCAGATGCAATTCATCTGCCTAGGACATCAAAGGAAACGTTCCATGCACTAACTCCACAAACACTTAGCACATGTACTGGAACATATGTTCATATACACACTTACTGTATACATGCTTGTGTGTATATACATATGAAAAACACTTCTAAATGAACACAAAATGAAATTGAAAACATTAAGATTGCAGCAGTTTGATAGGCAGAAAATTTAAACTTGCAGAAGACTGCTCAATACAATTTTGTAAACACTTAAAACCACAATGGACACTATGGCTGTCAATCATAAATTTGAATTTTTTGTCTGTGTCAGATTTCAGTGATCTTTCCTTTTTTTTTTTAATTTTAACAACAAGGTACTTCTACTATTTGTATTTCTACTAGAAAAAAAATATAAGCAGTTGCATAGGTTGCATGCCTACATGTACATAGGAAAGAAGAGACCCATGGATACTTACCAGAGCTTGCAACAACAAAATTAGGCAAATTTATAAGAAAAGTAGTTAATATTAGCCACTTTTCATTGATCAACATTCAATGTTTACACAGTCAGATCACATAAGCTCTTACCATGTGTCTCTTATTAAAATAATTTTTCAATTTTGAATCTAGGCCAAGCTAATACAAACACCTAGATCATGACAGGTTTATAATCTTCTAACAATAGAAGATTGTGTAAAAATTAATTTCTGGATTTTTTTTAATCCAAATTTATAACCTAACACTATACCATGATGAAAACATCCAGAAAAAAATCATAACACTATGTCAGAGGGCAACAAAACATTTTTTTTACATTTGTGCATTTTACATTAACTTAACTACTAATGTCTTTTAGTTTTCTGTACTTACACACTTTTAAAATTTTATTTGTTAATCTGGGCCTGTCCTGTGAGAACTGGTGTCTTGATTGCTTAGCGTGCCATTTTCAGCTCTGAAATACTTGAGAGCACACTGTCACAGACAGTATTTGACCCACTAAGACCAGTACTGTTACTATTTCGAATACATGTAAGAGTTATTTTTGTTGTCCTTCAGGTATTAAATAGTTGCATGTTACCACCGAATACATGTCATTTCAAGTATCACTGCTCCATATTCTATGGCAAATAACATCCAATACATTTGAGTTGGAACAAAAAGCAAGTGCAGAATAAAGCAAACAAAGTTCTATGCAAAATTAGTTACTAAAAGAAAATGAATAACCCAGAAATAGAGCAAACTTCACCAAAAAAAAAAAAAGCCAAGTATCTGGCAGAGAAGATCATAATGTCAACACATGTTTTAAAGTTGTATGTACATCTACACATCAGTCTAACAAGAAGGATAACTGGAGTGGGTAGCATACATCAATTAAGCTAAATCTGTAATATTTATTGTAACTATATTGTCAAGTAAACTCAATAAACCATGCACGTTCCCCACCCCTCAAGTATTAGACTATAACTGTATAGGTTTCCTAATTAACTGGATCCTCACAGCAAATAGACCCTGGGCACAGCTGGACAGGTTTGTCTACCACTCTGCCTCATTTATTTTATGCTTTACCAGCATATTTAGAAAGCTATATCAGTATATCAAGTATATTTAGAAAGCTATATCAAGTATATCAGATACACCTCGTTATGTTTTGGACAAAAAAAGAAAAGCTTTCATTGAATTAAGTTTTTTCAGGGTCAATAAAATCAGCATTATCGTCTTCCCATAAACCAAATATTTTTTGCAAGGATTATGAATATTGCTATGCCCCCAAACACATCTAAATGCTTCCCACGTCGATTCACTAGCACAGAATACCTCCCTTCACTGAGCATCCAAGTCTATCGTCACCATCTGCGTAAGACTGTGCATGTGGCTGTCAGCACCTACAGGACTTGCACACACTGGATTTGCCCACACCTTTGCTGTCTCACTAGGAAAGCTTTTATCTGCAGGTGGAATCTTGAAGCATACAATAGAACTGACTTAAGATTAATCCCTTGTTCTCTGGTGATCCCTTCCGCACCCCTCTGCTGCTCTACATATTTCAGTCTGAACCCCTCCTCTCATCAGCACCTCTAACGCACTGCCCTCCCCAGCCAGTAAAGATACATTGAAGTGGGCAATTGCTGACACAACCACTGATATTCCTGGACTTGACACGCTTTGAGAATTGAGTTTAAGGTTTAAGAAAAAACAACAGATCAGAGCATTAAAATCTATCCATGCTACAGGCAATAAATTCCCAGTCAATGTAATGTACAGAAAGCTGCATGGTTACAGAGCGCTCAACCTGTACTAGACCTAAATCATCTTCTTTCAAGCACCCTGGAGACATGGAAGAATTTACCATTTTATCTAATATTACTTTTCTACAAACTCCTGTAATTGCCACTACAATTTTCTTTTTATAACAATTATTTGATAATTGTTGTAACTATGCAATTTATACAACTATTAATAAAGGGAAACGGCTGTACAATTACAAACAAGGGAAGAGGTCCTTAGGGCTTTTTGAAAATTTTATTTCATTAAAACTGGCCCACAGGACATCCTTTTGCTAAAGGATTTTTATTGTAGATACATGCTTTAAATTGCTGGAACAGTCTGTGTAATGCAAGTCAGTTAGAACAGAGCCGTGAGTTAAGGTACCAAAATGTAAATACATCGTAGTTCCAAGCATAACAGCAGGAGGATCATCTAAGTGGTAAAAGTATGATATGATGGAAGTATGATATAGTCATGCCTAAGTAAACCACCCAAACGTACAACTTAACATGCATATATGCTTTATTATTATGAATAGCAAGGACTAAACATAACATTACAGTTTAGGTCTATGTTCTGTTCTATGGTGGATATACCAAATTCTTAAGGCAGTCAGAACTGAGTATGTGATGCTAAGAAGCCTTTTTCCCCCCCCTAAAATGTTAACATATTACATATTCTGACAAAAAGATTACTCCAGGTGTCATCTCTTATCCACAAGTAATCATAATTTATGTCAGATTCTAAGGATAGTTGTGTGCAAGATCACGTATACTAACAACCACTAAACTCAGTAAAATGCCTGTAAATTTTGGAATACTTTAATATCAATTTCTCAGAAAGAGATAAAATAATGAATATCAAAGGAGGTAAAAGCATTCTTAACACCAAAATGCAGCAACAATCTCCATAGCTATCACTATGCTATCATTTGATATATCTGTGACTTTGACCATGTTTAACAGTCACTTAATTTTCTTGGACTCTAGGAGCCATACACAGCCTTCAAGATATGCAAGTGACACCTTAAATAAACAGAATGAATGCAGAGGAACTGAGGGCAAAGCATGGGTTAACGAAGTCACCTTTTCCAGAAAACAGTCAGTCTTAAATTAGATCAACGATAAATGTGAATTACTTAAGTCACTGAATAGTTAGTAGGAATATTGTTAAGCTCCAGATCACAAAGAAGTTATTTCATAAAATATACAACTACTAAGTAACTTTATACCTGTGACCCTCTATGTAATTTTCTTCAGAATATGTTTAGTATGGTTAGTTATTCAAATGATAAATGGTATCTTAGTGGAAGTAGTACATAAAATAATCTACATTTTAATCACATTGATAACAAATAATGGAGTGTGGTAAGTATGATATGGATCCATTAGATGTGCAGTTACTCCATGCAAAAACATCAGTGTAATGCAATACTTTTCATAAGAACATTACAGCAAAAAAAAGAAAAATAAAAAAACCACCCAGCAAAAACAATCCCCCAACCTTCTAACAAATACCACAGTTGCATGCAGTAAACAAATCCATATTATCTATGTAGAAGTACACCATTTATCAAGAACTATGTGCCTTCTGCAAGAGGCACGTGCTTGTGTTTTGCCTTATGACCAGTAGGGCATGTTGTAGTAGGACTAACATTTTGACAGTTCAGACAAATGTGTTAAGTCAGATTTTAAAATTCACTATTATCCAAGTGAATTTCAATGCTCAGTCAACCTTTAAAAAATATTAAATGTGAATAAATTTACCTGTCATACTTAAGGCCATTTTCTTTCACCTACAGCTATTAAAGATAAATGTCTTTAAGCAGGAGTTCTTACACCTTCTTTAAATATAAAATAACAGAAAATCACGATCTAGTAATTTTAAAATCAACAATTTGGAAATAGGAGGTAGGAAACACACTGTAGCTAATGGACTTTGAACCATAACTAATTCAAAGGCTGTAAGCAAGACTTTTAATACTGTTACTTCAGAGGTCTAAGTTTTCTACTTCAAAACTCCAGGGGACTGACATGTTCCCCACAATTCTAAGCAGGTACCCTTAAAAAAAAAAAAAATTATTTTTTTTTGTATCAGTGGCTATCGAAAAAAGGCAGAAAATGCAAGTGAAGTATCTGGCAAACATTAGCATTACATGGAATTTATGTCATTTACAACTTGAGATAGAGATATATATGTAGCTAATTTAAGGAAAAATAAAATACAGCTTTCCAAAAGTTGCAAGATCAATGACTAAAGAGGTTAGGTCATTATTCAGCTACGGTTTACTCAGCAATATACAGGTAACTGTTTCCAAATACGCTTATTCAAGAAAAGACATTTAACACTCCAACAGAAACTACATAACATAGAAGTTAAATGTACAGTATGTTAACAGTGGACAAATTCAGTATTAAGACTGACATGCGAATATTATTGCATTGCTCCTGTACAGATTCTAGTATCTTCATTTCTTCTGCACAGCAAGAAATACTCTTGTAACTTTATGCTATATAAGAACATTAGACATTCAGAAACATATTTTTGAGTGCTATAAAGTACATTCTTGAGGACATACTCTTAGCATTTAACAAGCAGGAGGCAACTCTCTCAAGAGAGTATCAAGTGTTGTGCAGTTAAAGAAGGAAACAAAATAAAAGTAAAAGCACTAAGGAAAAAGAGAGTCTTTCAGCTGCACTGTTACTTTTTTAAAATTGCTAGTTTAATATCGCATTTGTTTGGAAGTGTTACTATTTCCAAAACATCAGAGTTTGTCTACCTGCTAATGAGTAAACTACCATCAGATAGTGTACACGTAAGATGAAAACAGTTCATAATCTGTACAAGATAATTTTTCTACGTTCTATTCAAATACTCTGAGAGAAACTAAAAATGAATTTTTTACCTTGATTAAAGACGTGATCACAATTGCTCCAGCATTCACCATAGGGTTATGAGGCCTGTCTGTGAAATACAGTTTTCAATTACAAATATATCCCAAGACACATTTGTCAAACAAAACTAGTCAAGTGTTTAAATGAAAAAGATAAACATTAATGTATGACTTAAAGCTATGATTGTGGAATATAACCCTAAATTAAAAATACTGTAATCCAACATTATATACAATTTTTTGTAAATCTGAGCAAAGTATTTTACAGCTTAGAACTCAACCTAATGCTACTTAACAGTCCAGTAAATGAATCAGTTTGGCATCATTTCTTTTAATGAAAATTTTCAATCCTCTCCAGTGTTTCAAGATTTGATCAATGCAACGTTTACAAGTGGAACAACCCCTAAGGGACCTTCCAATTTTTCTCCAAGTTACCAAGTCTCAGTGATTTTGGAAGTGTTCAAACAAGTCCTTTAAAAGAAAAGAGAATCAGAGTTCTTGATTTTTCTTACTGCTGTACATAAATACAAAAATCTTGATTCTTTTTAAGAATCAGATGTTTCTGTTGGCAGCTGCTGAAATACAAATAACAATTTATTCATCCTCACTAGAATTTAACTTACTTTATATTTGACTTGTATATACCTGCTATACAGGTTTTTCTTTTTTAACACTGATCTCCATATTAAGAGTATTTTTGCATTCCCAGTCATTCTTGGCTGCTCATGTGAAAGAATCACCTTTTTTTTTTTTCTTCTTTTTCCAAAAAAATAAAAGCTTTCCTTATCAGCTGTCTATTTTTCCCAAATACAAGTTTTCATTCCTCAACATCTACTTCCTACAGTTTGTTTGGTTTTGTTTTTAACTAATATTTTGGCTGTGCCTTCTAACTAGGATGTCGATTTTTGAGGGTTCTGATGTCTGAAAACCTCAAGCAATTCTCAATACATTAATATTGTGACAGATTTGCTGTTTTTTTATTTGCTGTTACTTTATCACCAAATTCAGAAAAATTAAAAAAAAACCCCACAAACGAAAAAACAAACACACAGAGTTTGCTATTTTTCTATATAATACACACACATGCCCACTAAAAGGAACTTGAGATGATTGCTTTTGGGAGGTTAGTCTGATATTCACAGTACATACACACACATTTTCCCATGAAAATTACCATGGTCACGGTCAATGGCACTTAGCAGTCCATGACTATCAGATAGTCTCCAAGAACTAATCATCTGAAGTCCTTTTTAGTATTTTTCAGAAAGCCAATATTAAAAGGAACTTTAAAAAATAATAATAAAGTTATTCTGTTAGGGAAAAGGTAAGACCAGTACCTTCTGCCTAAAAAAGTAAAGCTCCCCTAAAATACAAACTTAGTGTCTACACATTATGTTTAAAGTTGTTTGTGCCATTCCTTATCTCTCTGCAACAGACTCATGAATTGTTCTAATTTCATCTGATTGTACTTAAGATCCACCTATATCGAACATCCTGTTCTACTCGCATGTAACCTGGGTCAAATATATTTAATTTTTTACTGAAACCCTATTCTAAGTAGCAAAAATGTAGCATTTCCATAGCTTGCTAACTCTGTCTCTCCTTAGGGACCAAAACCCTGAACACAAGTCAAATGACTGTTTGCAGCATCACAGGCTGCTGGTCAGTGAGGACATCTGGAGGTCATCTCCTCCCCCTCTCACTCAAAGTAAGGCTATTGCCAAGGTTCCATCAGGTCAGTCATGCCTTTATCTTTACAAGTCTTGAAAACCTTCAAAC
>KZ506940.1:19123-48245 GCA_002844005.1 Limosa lapponica baueri | reverse complement strand
GCGGCATGTTCTTCGTGTTCACACCATCAAACGTTTAATCAGCGTGAAAATTTTTCTGCTGCTCACCTGCAGGTCTCAGTTTGGGAACCACAGACCCATAGTACTGCAATGCCAGCGGCCTAAGTGGGAGGAGAAGCAGGAGATAACCATAGGCCTTCAGCGCAAGGTATAAATGTCACTCCTTACTTATACTTAAGCTTCTGTCGTGGCATCCCAACATGCTGCTTGCCAGTATACAGCATCTTGGAAGTCATGGATTTTGCAGTTACTTGGTGAAACTCTTTGCTCACATAATGAGTTGCTAAATTTGTCCTAGATGAGTACAAGTCTATATTAGTCAATTGTTCCCATTATGGGTAACAGTAGAAGAGGATATCTCTTTTCATCGTACTTCATCAGTAATGCCAACATGGAAACCAGTATTTAAATTGCCACGGGCATTCTCACTTCAGAAATCATAAAATGGAGCAAAAAATGTAAATACTTCTGGAGTTCTGAGTCTATTACTGCTAAATTTCCTTGTGAACAATTTCCCCACGCATTGAGGTTTATTTCTTGTGGTATATTTATTATGTTTGGGGGAGATAGGGGTGGAGAAGATGTAGTTCTGCATTAAAATGATCTTGCTGCACACTCTATTGGAAATGTTTTACTCTGAAGACACTGATATTTTATTTTCCATCACCCCCCAGACTGAAAGTCTCAGCCATCTAGGCGTAGTAAATTGCTCTTAACCACGTACAACACAGAGGGGTTTTTGTTACCTGTTTTCCATGCACTCCAAGTTTGAGATAATCACTACAAATAGGAATTGAGAATAGCCTTTGCTTCTACTTACACCGCAGCACAAGTGCCCACAGGAGTTCCTTCTGCTAATAAATTGTCAAAACAGCCGTGAGAGTTTCTGGAAGCAGATTTAAAGATAGCTGATAACCTATGCCTATAAAATGAGTCTCAGCACACCAGTGGTTTTCCTTCCCACTGAACAAGGAAACTTGAAATATCAGTGTGGGATGTGTAATCCTGGCCTACAGTTACTTCACATACAAAAATGCAAAGTACCTACAGTTCTCCCATACTGATTACGTTACCTTTTATATTTCCTGGAACCGCTTCTGGATTTCCATTTGCTAAGTCTTTTTGGCAAGCCAATAACTGCCTCTTTTATCCTGCCACCCAATAATAATATCTCTCATTTTTAAATTCTCTTATGTAAAATACTCTAAAGATAGAAGCCTCTCAACCACCTTTTCCATTCTCCCTTACAGGGGGCTACCGCTGTAAGACCAGAGAGAGCAAGCACGCTTCCAGTATGTGCATTTGGTCACTAATTGAACACACAGTTCTGCAGACACTTACAAGATTCCCCACTGATTTTTAGTGCCAAGGTGATATTTTTGGTGTGACAGCTGCTCTCTTTCACAAGCCAGCTGTTTAGCAACTGACCCCGTTCAAAAACTTGTCTAATTCATCTCTTATACTGTAGGAGGGGAAGAACAAGAATGCAAAATACAATGATCCAGATCTTTCCTTTTAGTGCTCTGGTTTCTGTTCTGAATGTTGCATATAAGGTTGTGGGAAGGAAAAGAAAAAAGTACTACGTTAACAAAAATATTTGCCTCTCATGACAGTACTCCGTGTTACACATTCTTGACCCTACATGAACTCTTTAATTTTACTCATTTCCTTACCCCCCCTCCCTCCTCCCCTTCATACGCTGTTGCCTTATTCCTTTATTTAACCTCTTAGTATCACCCTCACGTGAAGTAATCTCCCAACACAAGTATTCTTCAATAAAGCTTTTCTTAAAACTCACTTCAAGAAATTAATCCTCAGCTTCTCTCCCTGGAATTTCTCTTGTGTGTGTTTTAGCTCCTCAGGGCAGTAAAGGCAAATTGCTCTGTGTGTGGAACTACAAATACACAGCTCAGGAACAATGCAAAATGATAAATATAGTTTCAGATTCACAAAGTTCAAGGGCAATAGTGACTCATGCCCTATTCTGGGAACTTTTGCTGCATAGTTCAGGCCATCATTCCTTGCTCCTACTATGACTAAGCCTAAGAAGTTTCACCCAGTGATTCTTTCCTCTCCCAAAGGCACAGGTATAGTAGAGAGTCTTAATTTAAAGGTGGGATTATTATTTTTTTTTACTTTTAAAATAAGCCATAAAAAACGTAGTAGAGGTAACATCAGAAATACGTGCATTTGCTTGTGAAAAGTGTTATACATTAAACCGACTCTGATTTTTGTTTTGGGCCAGGTGTTAAACTGAGCTTTCCCATACCTCAAAGAAACCCCCTTTAAACTTGCCTCTTGAACAGAGTGGTATTACTCATCCCTTTGGAAATAGAAGACAGGCCATCTGCTCTGCCATTCTGTGTTTCACACAGTATCCCAAGAGAAACAGAAAATTACAAAAATGGTTTCCAACATAGTGCAAAGAAATTTGAAATTAAAATTCCCTATAGCTTTTATTTTGAGTTGGTTACATAACCAACAGTAACCATAAGCCAATTATTCTCTTTTTAATTTCCGCAGCTATACATGTACTTTTGTAAGACAAAAATTTTGAGAATTTAAGACAACACAATTCTTCTGTAAAAACAAAGAAAAAAAGCAAATTTTAAAATAGGCATTGTTTTTTAGGTATTTCCCTTAAGCTATATTGTAGCAAAATATTTCTAGAATATGTCTCTAGAAATAATCCTTATATCAGAGGTTTTTCTTTCGAAAAGAGGCATAGCAGCATTAATCTTCTAGGAGAAAGGGCTCTAAAGCAGGTGGAAAGAGGTCTTCCCAGTTCAAGCACACACACTGATAACAGCTTTCAGGAAGGTTAAATCCTCCCATCAGATCGGCAGGGCAGATCTCAGATAAGCAGCAGAAATTAAGGATTATCTTGACTACGACATGAACTGTTTACTTTGCTATTTTAAATGGTTATGCTGGCTCCATTTCATTTGTTGCTGGGTAATGCTTTCCAAAGGAGAGCCGAGGACCAGACGCTGTAATCTCAACTCCAGTATTCCTATCGATTCTAACAGTGGTTCCTAAAAATAATTTTTTTCTTTTGTGAGGCTAACTTGCTGCACATTTGGGTAACATTTTGATATTGACCCAAATGAAAGGTGGTCAGTCACAAGAAACATTCCCTGTTGAATTGTACAGAGGGTACAGAACAACCTCCTCTGAGCATAGAAGCGTAAGCAGTAAATAAAGTTACTATTTAATCTAAGAAAATGAAATTTAAAATGTTTAGGCATAGTAGCTCAGAAATCCAGCAAGGAGGAAAATATTCAGAGGAATAATTTACCCAGAAGGTAATAGTTGAGGGAGAGACCTCAAGTGACAAGCAATAGCAAAAATTCAGAATCATCTTCCCTGTGTCGTGCTTCAATAAAACCAAGCTAATTTCTCACCACTCTCATTCCAGGCAAACAGGGGGAGTGAGAAAATAATTAAAAGGAAAGCAACAAAAATATTTGGAGGATTTGCTGAGACTGATACAAAGAGAGACTACAAGGGCCTGGAACATTCCTAACGTGATTAAGAGAAAATATACGATGTTTCCTAGTGTATATAACAGAGCAAGCAAATAATAGAAGTAGGTTTATTGAGGATGATCTGCAAAGACTGGCACAATTTTTTCCCATTACTTTATTTGTTAATCAAATTGGTTTCATCTTTGCCAGTGAGACAGAACCGCTGTTCGTCATGCACGTTGTCAGTTACAGCACTTTTCAGGTGCAAAGTTCTTTAGAATTCAGAACATTCACCTTCTGAAGTCAACAGCTTACCTACCAGAGAAGCATCCCCTGTTCTGTCCAGCACAATACATATTATTTGCACTATAATATACCTAAATCATAGCATTACAAAACCCTTGCATTCCACCCACAATCATATTTAATGCTTAATTCTGATGACACGTGGCCAAACTGCAGTCCAGGTCTTGATACTACAGCAGGCCAGGAAGTGGAAACTAACTTGGATCTTCTGTTTGTGTTCCCAATCCTCAGATATTAGCCATGGTAACCTTGTGCTAGCAAACAGAAACAAGGGACAGTGTCATCTGTCTGCTCCGTTGTACCCCAGATGTCTGCGCTGAGCTTGCATGAGGGACCCCGGGAGCAGAAGAACAGGCTGCTCAGGTGAGTCCATTAACTCACATCTACCTACTTTCGAGATCGGATGTGTAAAGTCGCTGCCTGCGTTTGAGCAAAGGTCAGAATACACAAGCTGGCTTGGCACATATAAAGCTATGCAGTGCTGGGTGATCGCTGGCTGACCGATAACATCTGCATGTGCCACCCCATCCCTGAAGCGGTGGAGATGACAGTGTGCTGCAGCCACACTTTGTCCCAAGTTGGTTGCTTTCAGCTCCGAATTCCAGCACTTTACAAAAAGGCACTTGGAGAGATGCAGTCTTTCAGGAAAAAACACAAGTGCATCCCATTTAATATTCTCATGTAGAAAAAAAAAAAAAGAAACCCTTTCGCACATCTGGTTTTGCCCTTTCACAAAGAGAAGTTAAAATTACTTGTGACCATGTAGAAGCTTAAGCCTATAAGGACACCCAGGCTTAGGAGCTGGGCTACCCAACCTGGAGGAAAACAAAACAAAGCGAGGTAAATCAAGCAAGCAAAACAAGCAGTCAGACTGTAATGGAAACTGTCTCACCAAAAGTGGTAATCCAAATAGTTTAAAAGTTTCCAACCTCCAGAAGGCTCATCTGGAGTACAAAAAACCCACTCCGAGTGCAGAGAATAATGTTGGCACCATAAAAACCCCAACACTTCTGAAAAGGCAAACTAATCAGCAAAAACACACATTTCTTTCTGCCCTGATGTTTTTGGCACCTTCTCCTTTCTGTTGCCATACTGAGAGGAGAGGAATGGACACTTCAGGTGATTTAGGGCTCAGCCTCCCTTTGCAAGCACCATGAGCAGCAAGTCTCCTTGCAAGCTGCAAGACTGTTTAAGTCTCCTGTTGACTTAAAAACAAAGAGTCCCATAAAGACTAATGGGAAAATATCCAATGTTTTTTAATTCTTGCAGAATGTAACCTTGAAGGAAGATATTTTCACCCCCGTATCTAATTCTGTCTTTATAAACACCTTTCCTAAGGAGGTGAAAGGAAGGAGGCAAGGAAGCGTAGCAAAGCTTGGTACCAGTGGGCGAGCTGACGTGTTGCTGGTGACTGCGGACACGCTACCAGCAGCACTTTCAGTAGCACACAGTGTACCATCACACTCCAAGGGTATTTAATATTTGGACAAGGACTTTTGACCAGTTCCACAACAGTAAGCCAGTGGGGACTGAAAATTCACAAAACTGAATTCAAAGATTTAAAAAAAATAATGCAGCTATCAAAGTTGCAAATTAGCCTGGATTAAGCATGTATTTTTGCTAATAACTAGTTTAGTGTTTAAATGTGGGTATGTTCATCCTAACTTCGAAGAAGACAAACATTCAAAATTCTTGTGAGGTATTTTTGGTGCATTTGAACCATTTGTGAAAGCGCAAGATACATGTTTCTTTAGAGTTAACTGCCGTCAAAGAACACATTCACATCATCTTTAACTGCTCCATAATGCTCCATCTTTTCAGACAGGGATTGAAAACTCCCCACTGAAGTGAGGAGTTGACAGAAAAAACACACAAGAACAGAATATCTACTTTTTAAATAGTATTTTTAGCCCTCAGCATAGTTTCCATAGCAGTATTAGACCCAATTATGTGGGCTTCTGCCTTGACTGACTGGGTTTGTGCTGTTGAAATTCAGAACATTTCTAACATTACATGATCTCTGAGGGCAAAGTCACTCATTCCCACACGTATGCCACGGCTTGTCACCCCTCCTAGTTCTTCTGAGACAACTATTGAATTGGGTCACGCTGTAAACTGCGTAAGCGAAATACAACCTGGGTTAAAAATTGATGAGTGATATTTCTCCTTTCTGAGAAAGAGGAGTTTCACATAATAAATCTGTGAAACATGTCTCGAGGAGCTTTGAATTAGACCTGCCATAGTGTGGTTCAAAGGAAGAACAGTGGCCAAGAAATTCTGATAATTTTGTTTCTCTCTGTGTTCTTGGCCTTGTACCACAGGAAAGGGATGTTGTTGGACAACAGACTTCACAGCCTTCCTGTCACAGGCAATTTTTAAACGATGACCAAACGCTTGGATATTTTGAATATTTAGATAAAATTTCTCCTGGTTGCTTGATCAACAAACAGGAATTCAGGCAATTAGATATCTTTTTAATAAAGCATGAAGCCAAACCAGTTTTCTGTCTGGATAATATGGTTATATTGATTTTAGGAGGAAATATAAGTAGTTCTGGAATTACTAGACCATCCCTTATTCTGTCACATACTTGCACACAAAGTAACCTTGTAAAACCCTACAATAATAACCCAAGACATCATGGGCCTAATCTGAGAACAAATCTAATACAGCTGACCAGTAAGTCCATTTGATATGATTTTTTTTTGTCTTCAGGCACTTTGCTATATATGCTGTGTTAGACACCCAAGGACTGGCTTTGCTAAAACGAAGTCTGAGCAATGAGACCAGAAACAAGCTGTGTTAGGGTGGATGTTTTGGGCTAAAGGGACTTTGAGAGAAAAAATGAAAAATTACCTATGTTGAGTAGTTTGGGCCTGCAGAAGAGACACATTTAGTTATTCACCTATCTATGATTAAGAAAACATCACCCAGCCACCTTTCTATTTCCCCCTCAGTTTTGACTTATTGCATTATATCTGCAGCAGAATTACAAACTCTGAAGATAGGGCACATGTCTCCCTATTCGTCATGTTTAATCAAGAAGTTACATTGGTTTTATTTCTTGGACTTTCATTATGTGTGTTTTGATGCAATTCTTTTATTCAGTTTATCTCACCTTGTACGTTTCTGTAAGTTTTTCGTCTGGTTATCTGCCTTCTAAGTTGTATCTCTTTGTCTTTTGATTGATATACTTTAATAGAGAAAGCATGATCTAAAAAACCAGTTTCAATAGTGACTCATTTTGTTCTGCTTTACCTATTAGTTACATTGTTTGATATGTCAACATGTTTTATGAATCCTAAAGGTGAAATTCAGAGTTGAAAAAGCACAAGCAATAGAATATATTGCCTCTTTATACAACAGCATGGTTGAAGAGAAAGGTAATAACTGCTCAGTGTGGCTTGCTTAATCTGCCTTGGTGTAATGCCAAATAAATTCTACCCTTTGAAATAAAAAGTAATTCTTAAAATACCAGTAGTTGTTAATGATTACTAGAACTGGAAAGAATCAATCAAAATCCACATGCTTGTGAGTAATAATCTTCTACAAACATCCCGAATATAGAGATTAGATTATACCCTTTATTTTAACAGCTAACAGGGGAAAGGTTAATTTACATCTGAATACTAATTTGTGTAACGAGAACCATTAACTTCATAAGTTAATGAACTGATACATCCACCAGTTCAGTACAATGACCCTGTACATAAGGAAAAGCTGAGGGATGCGTGCAGTGGAATGCTGCTGATTGTTTCCCAAGGATTTGGCCCGGTTCTGGGTGCCCAGTGCAGCCCAGCCGAATGGCATTCAGCTCTGCTCAGGATTACCATCAGCTTAAGCGATTGTTTGGAAAAACCACGAGGAACGGTGCTCTTCCCACGTAGTAGCTCTAAAAAAAGATTGCTAGCATTTTTTGTGCATCCCTGAATAGATTGCAAACAATTGACTCCAACTCTGTCTTTGAAACATTACAGGGAAGAGAAAAAGAATGAGCACCTTTAATAGTGCTACAGCTGGGCTTTCTTGCCTCTTACTTCTGTCCTCTGTAAACTTCTAATGCTTAGGCAACATTTATTGGCATCTGGGGACTTGCGTCTTAAAAATCAGAAGAGCATTGCACACATGAGATGAAGGGTAGCAGCAGTGTAGTCACCAGATGGGTGTCACCCAGACCAACAGTTGTGAGCCCATTGAACACTGCTGAAACTCAACGTCGGGAATGTTGTGCTCCAAAGAGAGCAGGGGAATGTTGTGCTCCAAAGAGAGCAGGGGAATGTTGTGCTCCAAAGAGAGCAGCAGCAGAGCAGACCGGCTTCAGCTTGCCCATAGCAGGACAAAGCTAGTTTCTCCACACCTCCATTACCTACTGGTCTTCTGAGTTCAAGGGCACGGGTAATAGGCAGCTGTGCCTCGAAAGTTACAGGTGCAACCTTCGAATGCATATTTCAGAGTTCATGTATAAAGTCAGGCTGCTTATTCCAGCTGGAACTCGAACTGCTTAACCTTCAACTCTCAGAGGCTTCCAGATCAGAGCTGCAAATGGATGCAGAAGATTATTTCCAAACAGTCTGGCAGCCTGTTACACATTATCTCGAGACAGGGCGCCCTGTCTCAAGCGGAAAGGGATGTTCTAGAAAACAGTCAGTCCACTGGGTCGCGGCTTGCGTGTGTGCAAAGGTCTGCTAAAAGGCCATGTGACCCCCAGAAAGAGAGGTCATTTGTATAAATACCTTCCTCAAAGGTGTCAAGAAGCTGTAGAAGATGCTAGGCTTCCACTGAAGACAGTAGGAGAGCTATGGGGTTGAAATCTTATACCTGAGCTGCGTGAGAATAAAATTATTCTTAACTACTTCACCCGTCCTTCCTAAAGAGTCACCTACTTTTTTACTGTATAATAATACAGTGAAGAGGGGAGAAAAGCGATGAGGAATGATGTTACTGGTAACCATGAGGTACGTAGTATTTTTAACAGAGCTAATTACTTTCAGGTTTATGCAAAAAAACCTATGATCTATATTCCATCATATAGCGATGAACTATATCATATTCTACTAAAAAAAAAAAAGTTAAATCCGGAACTCTAAATGCAAGCTTACACAGAAGAGTGACTATTTAAAGAGGTGGTTTTTACTAAGCAAATAATCTGTTTACTCTCACTGTTGTGAACCTTTTCAGTTTTTACTCATATTAGTGCAGCAGACTGAATGTACCTTTGCATGGGAAAGGTTTCTCTCAGCATTTTATGCACCCTCAGTAGATTTGACTACAACACAGGTACATTTTAGTGGCACCAACAATCTGTTCAGCTTTTGTGCAACATGAGGCAGCGCACAGGAGTGCTGCTGCTGGCACAGCCACAGCCATCGCTGCTCTTCATGCCGCCCCAAACATCAGGGAAGGTGGGCTTTCGGAGCTGGGGCTGGCGCCGTGAGCAAGTAGGAGGAGAAATAGTTTAGCAAATAGCCAAACGCAGAGGCAAGCTTATCATTTTTATAATTGTCCTTCAGGTCTAAACCTCGCTTAAAGCAACTGTTCTGAGAACAAAACAAAACAAAAAGAGAAAGCCTTTTCTGCCATAAGGAAGTTCATCTTTCACGAAACCTGGAGAAGCAGATGTTACTGTGTTCCCAGGCAAGTAAAATCTGGAAGGAAATGAACACCATTATCCAGGAAATGGAAGTGATTGGAAGCAGCTGTAAGCTGGAGCCCGCTGGCTCTCCCTGGCAAGTTCTGTGGCTGTTGCTTGTCCCTGCAAAGTGTGGCTTTAGTGTCCCTTTAATTCATTTTACACGTTTCAGGGACACCCCCATGAAGGCTGGCTGCTAGCATACTTGAAGATTAGTTTGGGGAAAGCACAGATGCTGTCCTAATCCCATGTGGAAGCCACGCCAGAGTGCAAACCCCGTGTTACACAACAGGGTCCCTTCTGTGACTCAGTGGAAAGGATTTCCTGGATGCCCATGGGAGTGCTCGGTCGGACGCAGGGAAGATACGCCAGCGAGCGGGAGCGCAGCTCCGTCAGTTACACCACAGACATGACCTATCGCCGTGCTTGAAATAAGAGTTAACTGGCACATTTCCATGCTTCTGGGCAGCCTTCCTGCATACAGGACCAACGTGCTCATTGCAAACCCACGCAGATCTCGAAACCCTAAGGATTAAGACAGACCATGCGAGGCTTCCCCTCTGCTTCCTCAGGTGAGCACAGCCAGAGTCCATATACCTGTGCCTGGCTCCTCCTCACCACAAAAACATCCTTCCAAGCTGCTGCCGGAAAAGAGCTCCACCATCGCTCTCACCTCGCAGCCACCTCTTGCAGCCTGGCCGACGGCCGTCAGCACTTCCAAGGAGCTGAAGATAAATGAAGCAGGGGCTTTCAGCAATCTGATAGTACCACAACTGCACAAAGCAAGCTTTCCACCCCCCCGATAAAGGTGCATGATAAAAGAGGCTACCATACTATAGCTGTAGCAACACAAAGGTAATGTCTTGTGTCTGGAAAGCATTTGCAATAATATGGATAGTGTTACTAACCACTTGCGTTGTTGGATATGCTAAGTCATCCCCGCAGCTCTCACACAGGGCAACTGAAAGAGATCCTTTTTTATTCATCTGGAGATGAATGTGTCCCCCACCACGTGTTTATTTCAATACTCAAGCCCTGCTGAGAGAACTACCAGCGGTCAAGTGCTTCATCAGCTGCTTTGGGATATGCAGGCGACATCAGCCATGGCATTGAAGAGACTGCATGACAATAACAGAGCACGAGTTGTCTTGAGCAAGCTAGTCCATGCTCTCCCACTGGCTCCAAGCCCCAGCTCAGAAGGTCACATAGCTGACATATCATCCTGTGAGTCATCCCCTGATACTGCCTGTGTCCGGCATAACTCATGTGGTTTGGCAGCATCAAGGGAAGTTCCTTCTCCTTTCTTGCTGCCCAGAGTCAAATGTTGCCCTACAGAACATACAAGACGGTAAAGCCACCAGAAGACATACATACGGCAACTTGACCATCTTGCTAGTCATCATCACCTCCTAGAGTGACGGCACCAGACAAGATTTATACCACAAATGTTACTTGCAAAATTGTCTAGATGGAGAAGTATGTATCAACACAGACAAAATACACCTACCTGCACCAAGAAATAACAGTGTACAGCCCAGGTCAGCCAGCTGACCTACGCTCTCTGAAGTCCCTGCTTAAATACCAGAACATGTGCAGATCTTAGCCAGACTTAAACAACAGACATTAATGAAACACTAAGGCAGATACATGGTCTACACAGCACCGTGGAGTCAGGCCCATCAGGTAATGCAGATTTCATTCATGGTCTGCACCATTACACCCTCTGAATCTATTCCCTAACCAGACAGTCAAAGCACTGGAGACATGACTGGCACTCTGACAACACTAGGATATTGCCAAGCATCACTCCATCAGATGGGTACTCAGTCAAAGCCACCATTCTCCTGCAAAACCACCATTTCTGCCCAGACTGGCAGGTAGAGGAGTGAAAGCCACAGCCTGCAGCAGCTGGGTGGAGTGAGATGGGAAAGTGGGCACTGAAGATGCCCGTAGAAGTGACGGGGTACATTAATCAGAGAGAAAGGCAGGCAGAAAGCTCAGATGCAGCAGATCTTCTGACAGGAGATGGAGCAGAGGGGTTTGTGACCAAGGGAATAAGAAAACAACAAAAGAGAAACCACGCGAGTACATGTGAAAATTATATTCCTCAGAACAAAATCAGGCCTGAGTCCCCTGAATTTTGGCTAAACTTAAACATGAAAAAACCACATACACCTGAGGGAAGACACGCTGTTTCAGGAACAAGGACACGGAACCAACAGATGAAAGAAGCAGAAGCAGCGTGAAACAGGCATAGCCCCGGCTTGCCAGGCGTGACTCCATCCCTTCCAGACAGGCACTGCCTCTTAACCTGGAAGAACAAATGCCACGTCTGAAAGGAACACTGCCTCTCTGGACTGTGCAACAGCATCCAACATGTAATTTATCAATGTAATGACAACAAAAGGATTATGTTAATAGGCAGGTAGCTATAATGAGAATACAGCAACACAGATCATGCGCAGTACATCTTTCCAGATGCAAAAATCAGTTGCCGTGGTGGTTGGGCAGTCTGTTGACCATACAGACAGATATTTAAGACAGATGCTCAAAACCAGTTTTTTTCATGAGGAGCAGAGCAAGCTGTAGTCCAACATTTTTTTTGTGTCAGGGAAAGGTGTTGGTTTTCCACAGCATTAGGTTCTGATGACCACCAGCTCAAGAACAGCTGGGATTTTTCTTCTGCAGTGGAAGAAAATACATCATACGTTTCAATGTTTAGCTAAAAGCCACCGTCCTAAAACACTGGACAAAGTGTGGAAAATGCCAAGGCTGTCTCGTACCATTGCAGAGGTTACACATGCCTATGAAGGCTGTGCTAAACCAAGAGAGATGCTCAGCCGTAAAGCTACTGGATGTAGTGCTCGGACATGCTGCACTGACTCTGGTCAGTTTTGAGGCCCGTTGCAGGAGCGGTGGTACCAGCAGGACCTCAGAAGCTGTTTCTGACCGTCCTTGCTATCAGGTTAGTGCTGCAATGCAGGTAGCAAATGCCAGCCCACACAGCTGTGACACTTGAGATGACAGCACAAGCGGCCGCCCCCATCATCCCATCAGACACTTCTGTTTGAAAGAGCACAACTTGAGTGGAAAATCAGCCCAGACAAGCCCATGAATCAAAGCCAAGTCATACTGTACACCTAGAACAAGACATCTGTATGACTATGTCCATTCCAAAAAGCTACGTTATGCATTTAGGGACAGACACCAGGTGAAGAAGAATGGCTAGGAAAAGCACACACAAAATCACAGGTTAGAAAAAAATATGGTCAAGAATACTCTTCTTGCCACTGTAATACTTAGAATCACAGAATGGTTTGAGTTGAAAGGGACTTTAAAGATCATCTAGGTCCAGCCCCCCCTGAGATGGGCAGGGACACCTCCCACTAGACCAGGTTGCTCAAAGTCCCACCCAACCTGACTTTGAACACCTCCAGGGATGGGGCATCCACAACTTCTCTGCGAAACCTGTTCCAGTATTTCACCACCCTCAGAATAACAGATTTCTTCCTAATATCTCATCTAAATCTCTCCTCTTTCAGTTTGAAGCCATTAGCCCTCATCCTATCACTACACGTGCTTGTAAAAAGTCCCTCTCCAGATTTCTTGTAGGCCCCCTTCAGATACTGGAAGGCTGCTATAACATCTCCCCGGAGCCTTCTCTTCCCCAGGCTGAACAACTCCACCTCTCTCAGCCTGTCCTCACAGGAGAGGTGCTCCAGCCCTCTGATCATCTTTGTGGCCCTCCTCTGGATTGGCTCCAACAGGTCCATGTCCTTCTTGTGTTGAGGGCTCCAGGGCTTGATGCAGGACTCCAGGTGGAGTCTCACTAGAGCAGAGTAGAGGGGCAGATCTCGTCCCTCAACCTGCTGGCCGTGCTTCTTTTGATGCAGCCAAGGTTGGCTTTCTGGGCTGCCAGTGCACATTGCCAGCTCATGTTGAGCTTCACAACCAACACCCCCAAGTCCTTCTCAGGGTTGCTCTCAATCTGTTCTCCACTCAACCTGTATTTGTGCTTGGGATTGCCTCAAAGCAAGGACTTTCAAGAAGCAAAGCTGAGGGTTTTAAGCAAGGCTCATACAAAAGAGCTTATACTCCATTTCCCAAACTATGTGCTAAAGTTACTCATTAGCAATTCATGTTCAGACACAGGGAGGTTTGGGGCAGGAATGTATGTTTGTTTTTATTTTCTCAGAAGCATGAAGCTTACATCCGAGGAACATCAATTATTAACTCCAGCCTGAGATGGAAGCGTACAGGCTTAACTTTCCTGAGAGACAGGTACCTCATCATGTTTCTAGATCTGACAGGTTCTGGTGTGGTTTGCTCCCACACGGGAGATTAAATACTGGCACACAGTGAAGCAGTCCCACTGGAGAACAGACACCGTACTAGGCACTGATGGGGAAAAGATACGGATTGATTTAATTTAAATTCAAATTTTTACAGTGTTAATAGAAACAACGTTGTGAAAAAGGATTTATTATTCCTAATTATTCCTAGGGCTCAGGCTTCACTCAAACCTGTTAAGGGTCGTTAGCAGGGTGCAATGTTCTTGCACCCATGCACGGTGGGTGATGTTTCAGACCCACTTACATATGTACATATTTGGTGTGGGGAAGCATCCTTGTGCTTTTGAAGACTGCTCTTGAAGCGTAACTTTAAGCTCATTCTTCAGATCTAATTGAGCTCTTGGATACCGGAGGTTTTCACACAAATAAAGTTTTTGTGTGCATAGCAGCATACGCATATATTTATCATTTTATACTGTCAATCCTTTAGCGAGGGGAGCTGTAGCTTTCGTTTAATAATGCCAGCTTTTTATCATTACCCCCTAAAAATTATCCCAGCTTTATGGCTATGTGACAGATTAACCTCACCCATACCTTGTAACAGCAGCAGCAGCAGGTGGTACGCCAGTGCTCTCATAAGCCAGTTCCACATGTTACACAGCCGCTTGCCCTCAAGGTGTATTCTGGAGCTGAACCTGCTCCCAAAAGAGTCATAACCAGGTTCAGAGCATCTCTGACAATCTGCACTAAACACCTTCCTCAGAGGTACCTCTCTCCTTCAGAGAGGGTCCGTTTAATTCCAAAGCAGGGGGGCTGATCAAGCTGAATTCCTGAAACATTGGGAGGTCTCTGCCCTATGCTGTGGTCTTCAAAGTGAGGCTGAACACCAGGTAAGATCGGATGAAGCTCTTCTGTTGAATGACAGTCCGCCACAATCCCACAGCAAGCGGGTGGTGGCTTCTCAGTTTTGACCCTTCTTTTCTAAAACTATCATGGGAACTTCCCCACATCTGCTCATTTGCAAATTCAGTTTCTGTCTGACAGCAGGTTTTACTAGCCTGCCACTGCAGCGCTGGAGGAAGCCCAAGCAGAGCTGGGGGCTGGAGTGGTGCCCGGATGCTCTGCTCTGGGAGACTGCCTCATGTACAAAGACGACCTTATACTCTCCCGCCAAGGCTGCGTTTCATCCCGCCCCGTCCCGGCGAGCCCTCTGCAACCCCTGCCTTGCAGCTGAGACGCCAAAACCCAGGGGAGTCACGTGGCAGACATTAGCAGATCTATTTAAATTGATTATACTGCCAACAGAACTGGTGCTGTCAATGTCTATTCACATTAAGGTTTCAGGAACATTTCATAACCACTTGCCCTTTTAATTAAAAAATGTATTACCCTTGTTGCTGAGCCAGCAGTCTTTGCTGTCTCCCTAGCACTGCGTTAACTCAGGAAGGGACTGTGGCACAAGAAGAGGACCTTCTTGTGTCCTGTTTCCCCTCTGGAAACCTGTGGGCTGCTCAGGCATGTCTGCAGATGAACGTGGCTTTTAGGGACGGCAGCATGAACGATCTGCCCGAGGAGTCAGAAAGGACAGCTCGGACTCGGGGACGAGGTAGCAACCAGGAGCTGAAGCCAGGAACATTTCCTAAACCAGGGGAAGGAGTTCTCTCCAGTCAGCTGAAAGTGCCTGGTAGTCCAGAAGGTGTTTATAGCTTCCAGCTGAGGAAAAGTCAGCTGAAGTTCCAGTCTGCAATAAGACTCTCCGCACTAGCTGTTACAAAGGAGGCTCCTGTTCAGGCAAACTTGTAGGTATTTCTTCAGCGTGACTGCACACACGGCTCTTCAGGAGGAAGCTGGTGGCCTCCTTCATGCTGAAGTTTTGCAAAGTTATTTGAAGGAGCATTGTTTTTCTGGCCATCCCTGTAACCTTTTTTTTTTTTTTCCTGACACGTCACCTCATTGCTTTATGGATTTCTCTGCCGAGGAGAGGCTGGCTGGAGAACTGCGCTTTCTGGCAGTTCCCTTATAAGGCAAAGCTCCAGGCCCAGCTGGGTTTAGCCATTCCCTTACTTTTTAGTCTTCATTGTGAAATTAGACCTGCGCGCTGGTATCCATTGTGCCAGTATCAAACTGGAAAGATGAAAACAGAATTCCTCTTTTTTTCTTTCGCTAAATACCAGCTGACTTCACTTCTTAAAAAAAAACAACAAAAAAAACCAGCCATCCCCCCCAAAACATCCCCCCCCCCAAAAAAAAAACCCCAAACAACCCATCACAGAGGAACTGTAATGCTGGTACAATTGGCTCTGCCCACCAACAATAGCCTGTAAACTCTTCAGCACTTGTCTCTTTATCACATGTTCATACAGTGCTTAACTCCACAGAGCTCTGCCCCTCGTCCCTGATCCCTGGGCATTAGAGTCGTCCAAGCATCACAGGAAATAGGGAAAGCCTCATCAAACAATGCCCTGCGATGACTTGAGTTACCAGGAGTCTGGGCTGGGCCCTTACTCATCCCTCCCAGGAGCCCTCTCACAAAGGGTACCAGAGAATGGGTAGTAACACACACACCAGCCCAACTAACTCCCTTTAGAGCCTTTAGCCAAAAAACAACTATTGTCTCAGAGCCTGGGAACGCAAAGCAATTTGAAGATGACAAGTGCTTCAGTCACAGCAGCAGCATTACTGAGAAGCAAAAGGAAGGGACAGAACAATATTCAGACAGTGGCTACATATATATTTATACTACACTCAAGTCGGAAGCCAGGTTTAAGCCCGACCACGTTCCTGCTTGAACTGATAACGCTCAGCCCAGCTCTCTTGATTCCTAAATTTTCAAGGAAGCTCCAGAGATGCAAGTTTGCACTTAGTTCTGCATGTGATTGCTATGCACTGGGTAAAGTTACTCTGTGTCAACCATCCTAACCCATAAAGTCTTAACAACTAACACCTCATCGCTGTGTAAATTGGATCAAACATTTGCCTAAAAAAAAATGTGCTTTTCTGAAAGAAAACCTGTTGCCCAGATCCAGTTTCGGGCACAGATTCAGTGAACTATTGAAGCAAGGTAACAGAGAAGATGATAATCTGCAGCAGACAGGGCAGCTGAGGATAGCAAGCCAGTGGCCAAGAGTATCTTTAGCCTTCAACCTTCTCTGCCTAAGCCACAGAAATTGCTTTGGAATAGCAAACTGACAGGATTTATCATTTATTTTTAAATGATTAGCAATATCGCCATTGATTTTTCTATAGGCCTGTGAGTGTTCTGCTTAAAGGTTGACAACTTGAGCTACAAATGCACGTCACCCTGCTCTACAGGGCAATTCAAGGGAGTCATTGTGCGCTCCTTAGCTTGGAGATGACTCACTTCCAAAGTTGAAATGCCACTAGTTATGTGGTGGTTTCTCAAACCTCAAGAGCATTCAGTTGCAATAATGTCATAGGGAGGAAAAAAAAAAAAAAAAGCTTATTAGCTGAAGGGAGAAGCTGAAACTTGTCACCTTGCAGCTGCTGCCTGCTTTATTTGTTCCCTGTGTGGTGGGCCATCATCTCACCAAGTGCTGTTCCCTTTTTGAAGGGACACTGATGACCACTGTGCAAAAACAGTGCGTAACAGACTCTCCCTGCAGAGCCCCGTGGTCTTTTTTTCCTCCCCAGCAAAATATCTGCTCAGCGAGGAGGCCACAGGGTCTGTACGTGGTTGGAAGAGGAGGGCTGTCTCCGCAGTGGCAGCAGCATGTGAGTCCAGCTGAATGAGTGCCTGGACATGTGCAGAGTCAATGGGGGATTTACCACTCCACCCAAAATTAATCTCATAATAATCAAAGGTATTTGTGCATCAGCACGCACTTCACTGTAGATAAGCAGGACTACTGTGTCACAGGAGGCTTGTCTATCAGGAAGGGCCCGTCATATCTCCCATTGCTTTAATCAGTGATTAACAAATACTAGTACAGAAATTGGAGCGAAGGCCAGGACATCATAAAAGCTACTGGAGCTACTGTAGGTTTGCAGTGCGAGGAGAAGAGCTGTGGTGCACTTTTTTTTTTTGTTTACTTCCTTGAGTAGTACCACCCCGTGTACCACAGTGACGGCTCCATCCAAAATAACATTCTTGTGCTTGTGTGAGAGAAGGAGGAGGAGGAGAACTAAGAAAGAACCATGCTATTAAAACAATGCAAACTGGATATGCAGAAATGAGGGATGTTTTTGTTTCTTCTACAAAGTCACCAAGCAAAACAAAATAAAGCCTGTTGTGACTAAATTCAACTTGTTCTGAGCCAGTCTCCCTATTTCCTCCTGCGCCTGCCATATCCATTTAGCAGCATAAGGCATAGCCCTTCCCTGCTGTAAGAGCAAAGTCAGCCCAGTTTGAGAACTAGCACGTTGGCAGGCGCGGCCACTGACAGGGATCTTTCGTCACGAAAAACAAACAAACAAACCAACAACAAAAAAAAAAATAATCCCCGCAGAAAATACATCAGCCCCGGCATTTTCCTCATGCCACTGACGTTAATTATGCGAGCAAAAACATTACTGCGCAAATGGCCCGGCTATATCAGGCACTGCCCTGCTGCCCTTCCCCTGAATGGCTGTTTGCTTTGCAAGTGCTGCAGGGCAGAGATGTGTCTTCCAAGGCTTTGAAGTTCTTAGCACGCTACTGGCACCGTATAAAAGTATCGCAAAGTATACACAGGCATATATATCTGCATGGATTATTATTATTAAGGATGTTGCTGTATTTGCTGGTTATTTCCCTGTGCAGCAGCTATTTTACTCTGTTTTATGACAAGCTCATTATAGGTTTACACAAACGCAAAGGTAAAATGCAAATGCAAGCGATTAATAATTTCCCCAACAAATCTAATCTGCGAAAATCAAGATAGAAAATGTGTCATTTTGCAGGACGGGTCCTCAGAGCAATTAGAGCTGATGAGAAAAGCTGTCCCGAAGCACAGCCTAGAGGTGCAAGCTGATACTGCACTTCAGGCTGCAGGGCTCAAACTGAGATTATGGAAAACCGGGCTGTTCATGAGGGGGAAGCCCTCCTGACAGAATAAAAATGGGTCACGGATGCGAAGGGGATACAAGTTTTGTGGTTCCTGGGGTGTAACATCCAACTGTACCCTCACGGGAATGAAGGCCTGACACCCTTCCTGGGGAAGGGTCTGAAAGAGGATTTCCAAACCAGTTATGAAGGTGAGCACAGAGTTCTGAGAAAAAGGGTGAATGAAAACTGAATCATCAGATTAGTGCTGATTTTTCCTCAAGGCTCTTCTCCAATGAGAGTGGTTTAGACACCACAATTTTTACTATCATCTCCTTCTCCAGCAAGTCAGGAAAACTTGGAGCCCTGCAAACATTATTTACATCAGGTATAGAGAGGATAAATGTCAAGAGGAAACATTGCTTACCTCAAGATGTGGCTCCTGGTCTTCAGGGAGCTTCCCAAGTAGCTCTGCACACAGCCTGCTCATGCTACTGGCTACCCCTTCCATCTCCACTCCCTTTCCCATGGTGATTTCACAGGGAGAAGCCCAAACTCCATATTCCTACAACCCCAGGACATTGCTTTTATTACCAAGCACCACCAAGAACCCAATGGCTTCTTTAGTTCTACCTGCATGCCCTGGGCCAGCGAGCTCAGGCATAATCCCAGAGAGCTGCTACAACCTGAGAACCTGGGGGTCGTCAGGCACCCACCCATCACAGGCAGAGCTACACTGGTACCAGCTTGCCGTGATTACCCAAATCAGGGGTGGGGGAAGAAGAGGAGGGACCCCAGCGGGTGCTAATGCTCAGACAGCTGTGCTCCCTGGGCATCATACATCAGAAACGAGGGATCTTTTTTGTTCCCCCCTGCCCAGGCAGCTCCCTCTCCAGCATTCTCATGACTCCCAAATATATGCAAATTGCAGTATGTGTCTCAAAAAAGGCAGGCGTTCAGCCACTCCAGAACTAAGGAGCAAGGGTGTCTCTGCTCTGACATCTCTAAAAAAGCCTGATTTTCAGCTGCATGGCAATTTTTCAAAATTGGCTCCACTTGAGAGGTTTCAAATGGGATGGCCAACGTTCGCCTACGACTCTTCAAAATATCAGCCTTAATATTTGCCCTGTGAAGGTCGGACACAATTTGAAGCCACTTAACTGCTCCCAGGTAATTCAGTCATGCTGTTAACAGCAGCAGGTCTGTGTGCAGAAATCGACTGGAATAACTATTTCTGGATCACTGCAGACATTTTATTCAGGGATAAAGGGAACGTTATTTCCCCGATTCTTGGTTTTTTCTTTTTTTTTTTTTTTTTTTTTTTTTTTTGGGTGGAAAGTCATATGGAGGCAATCATCACACGGGCATCTGGGAGAGATTCCAGAGCAGAATCAAAGAACAGCTTTTTCTCTGTTGCTATTCCGGTAATTTTCTTCATGTGGAAAAATCCTGACAACGGTTGAGCTCACAGTGTTGCTTACCTCTCTTAGGGCACCGAGAGGTGTCACATACAACCTACTTTAGATCTCAGCTCTTTCATCTACACACATGAAGTCGTTCTGGTAGGCACTTGGATCTGGTAGAGACTTCCAAAAGCTTTGGGATCTGCTGCAGGAGTCCTCCCAGTCAGGCAATGACCCTTACTTCTGCAAATCTCTCCTTAGCAGCTCATTCATCACTGCTAAAAAAAAAAAAAAGTTAATGTAGATTACAAACAGAGAGGAAGGCTGCCTTTTTATAAAGAGAGAGTGTATGTGTGTGTATGTATCACAGAATCATGGAATTGTAGGGATTGGAAGGAAACTTCAGAGATCATCTAGTCCTACCTCCCTGCCAAAGCAGGTTCACCTAGAACAGGCTGGACAGGAACGCATCCAGGTGGGTTTTGAATATTTCCAGAGAAGGAGACTCCACAAACTCCATGGGCAGCCTGTTCCAGCACTCTGTTACCCTCAAAGTAAAGAAGTTTTTCCGCATGTGCAGATGGAACTTCCTGTGTTCCAGCTTGTGCTCATTGCCCCTTGTCCTGCCACCAGGCTCCACAGAGAAGAGCCTGACTCCACCCTCTTGACATCCACCCTTTAGATATTTATAAGCATTGATGGAGGTCGCCTCTCAGTCTTCTCTTCTGCAGGCTAAGCACACCCAGGTCTCTCAGCCTTTCCTCATCAGAGAGGTGCTCCATTCCTTTGAACATCTTTGTAGCCTTCTGCTGGATTCTCCAGCAGTTCTCTGTCCTTCTAGAGCTGGGGGGCCCAGAACCAGTCACAATACTCCATATACATATATATATATATATATATGTATGTGTATTTCCTTTGCACTCTCCCTACAAACCAGCAGGGTGTGCCTGCAGACCAGCTTTCTTACACATACACAACTCATTTTTTGCCTTAAATGATGCAAACTCTCTTCTTTCTGCATCACAGCTTTCTTCAGTCAAAGAGGCTATGCACCTGGTTAAACTAACAAAAAAGGATCATCCTTGCTGACACTACACCACCGTTCTGTAGTATCTCACTAAAGAGTACAATTAAACTTCAGCAATATGTAAAATGAGCCCTAAGCCAAGAAAGGGACATCACCTCTGGTTTTCTAATGAACATAAAATACTCTCAGACTCCTCTTTCCGCTCCCTGCTCTTAGGCGGATCAGCTTGGCAGCCTTCCCACCAGGACCTCTAAAACTAGATTTCCTGGGAAGGCAAACGAGGGCACTGCAGCTCCTTCTCCCACCTCGGTCCCTCCAAACCCTGCTTAGCACCACTAAATTTAGTGGGTTCTCCGGCTCACGGGGTTGAGAAGGGACCGTGCCTCTGTGAAGTGCCCCATTGGCAGCACAGCCAAAGCTGCCTCCAAAAACTGGATGCAAACGATGGACTGCACCACGCTGAAAGTCAGATCTAGGCAGAATAATACTTTTATAGTATCCGGCAATTTAATTTACTGCTGAGGGAAGCGCGCAAGGAATTGAGCTGTGCAAAAAGGCAGGGGAAATAGCATTTTAAGCCCTTTAAAAGCACTTTGTGCTGCTAAAAGGAAAGCCTGATTTTTCCCTGCTGCTGCACGTTGCAATATTGTGCACATCACTCCGTGAACTCACCTCCACTGACCCAAAAGAGTTACAGCTGGCATTTGATCTATTTTTGACACTAATGCAAAAAAGCTGTCCTGGATCACTAGCGAGTGCCATCTGCTCTTTGCAACTGAAATGCCATCAATTCACACACCAGGGCCAGGAGTTTCAAAAATAGCTAGTCTAAAGTGAGATGCCTCGATCCATATATCGGCACCTGCCTGACTTTCAGGGAGAGCTGAGTGTGCTGCAGCTCCCATTAACCTGAACATGAATTGGGTGCCCCCTGCCATTGCAGCCTTGACGGTGTCCCCTGGGCTTCTCCAGCCTAGGGACTAGCAAAAAAGGATGGGTTTGTACTAAATGCTGATTTAGCAGTCTCCCAGATAAGTGAAATTCTCCAAAGCATCCAGAAAACCAAAGTTTGAAGTGACCAGAATGCTACTGATTTTCCATTTCTTAAGCCTGAACTACCTTTTAGCTCTGTTACTTTACAAAAATAATGAAGTTAGAATGGTAATTTTCACCTTACGGAGATAACAAATGACAAACTCCAGTTTTAGTGTTTACAAGGTGGAAAACGGTTTGCAGAAGCAATGGGAATGCTATGCCAAATTTGCAGCTACAGTCCATTGCGCCCTATTTACACAAAGGACTTTCAGGAATGTCCTTGTTCCTACCACACTGATATACCAAATTAATTTTCTTCTGAAGGAGACCAGAGAAATGCAGTCTCATATCTACCGTATAGGTCCAAGAAGAAATTTCCGTACCAGCGGAGATCCGGCATTTATACAACGCAACATAAAAATCCTGAAAGCTATAAAAGATGTTTTCGCTGTATTAGTGACTATCATTTTGATGTGAAACCCGCTTTAATGAATACCTGACAACTAAACCTTTTAAAGGAATGATTTCACTTGACATGAATGCATTCAACTACTGTTTGTTGAACGATACTCTTCTTAAACAGCCACCCAAAGAATATAGTGACACTGTTAAATCAAGGGTTTGCAACCTTTGCAGCACTCAGGACCACACTTGAAACCTGTCGGTGCGCTCGGGGCAATATTGGATTTAAGAATAAGCTGAGGGGGATTTGCATAAGCAGAGAGAGGCCTTCACCAAGTCAGTATTTGCGATGTAGCCAGAGAGCAGTTCTTAACACAAACATTATCAGGTATTGTGTATTGTACACAAAATATTGTTTTCCAGCCAGCATATTTATTTCTTTTTTTTTTTTTGTTTCCCCCCCCCATCAAACATGGGCAGATATAAAACCAATCTCCAACAACGGGCCAGGTGCTCACCGCTTTCAGGTCAGGTCTGGCAGCCTGTAATTCCTGCTCAGCTCCAGCCTCGCCTCTCCGGCTGGAGAAGAAAACCGGTGTGTAAATATGCCTTGCAGCTCCGCCGCCCTTCCAGGCTCTGCAAAATGCTGTTCAAGCACACTTTGACCGAGCAGGTGCCTCCTGCCCTGGTGGAGTCCACCGGATTCTTGCTAGGACGCGTGGAGGTTAGTGAGCTTGCAGTCACGGGGGTCTCCGCACTCCTACTCCCCATCACTGCTGCCTTCCTCCCGCAAACACAGCAGGCAGTTAAGCTAACACGAAACCGGTAACATCTTTACAGCAAAATGACAAAGCATACAACAAAAATTTGGTGATGTTCAAGAGCTCTGTTTTGACGTGAAAATATGGTCACCTTTCTTTATAGTAATGGCATTAAGGTACCTCGCGTTGGTTCACATTCAGAGCAGTTCCTGTTGCCACTGAAATAATTTGAAGTTTTATTAGTTTAGGGGTGGGTTTTTTTTTTTTTTTGAAAGCTCATCTTCTGTAGAATCAGAGAAATCTAACATCTAGGGAGGTATGTCCTGTACAGATAAGTGCCTTGAACGAGTACTTTCCAACCTGCAAAAATGAGTCAGAGTACTGAGAATACTAACTCAGAGCACCAAGAAACCTCGTATGGGCAAGCGGTAAGAGATGCATGCTTTTGGGAAAAATAAAAAGCCACAAAGCAGCTCGTTTCTAAAGGGCAGCCATACCCTTTATTTACCAGCAGGTGTCATACGGAAATAAGATGTCGTCTCAGCTGACACTGCATCCCTTGCCTGGGGGCAACAAGCCTGTCCCCAGTTCAAGGTGTCTGGGGTATATGGTCCTGACGAGGAGGGTTATCTTCCAGCTGGGCAAGGACCATGATCGTTCACAGATGGGTAGCATTTCAGAAGCTGCCTCTCACTAGGCAGTTCCCTAAAGGGACACACCGCCCTTCTTTCTCATATGAATAATTACTGATATAGGGCAAAGATATCTGACAACTGACACTTAGCTGCTTCATTAGGGGCATTAACATTACCTTACAGATGCCTTGTAAATTATTTTCCAGGAAATATTTCTATTTTATGGCACTTCAGTCTGCTTTGCTGTTTACACTGGGTCACAGCTGGGTCCTACAGGCTGCCTCTCTGCCCAGCCCAGCGTAAATAGGCGGATGGGGGATTTTAGCAGGACGTGTGAGAGCGAGGGTTTGAGTGGTGTTTCTTTCTGGAAGCACTGAGATTCCCAAAGCGTCCCTTTCTGAAACATGAGTTGTGAATGGTGAGCAAAAAAAATACAAGCAAATAATGATTTGTCATCTCACAGCAATTTCTAAGCTTCAAGTAAACACTATCTAGGTCATTTTTTAAAACACTTCAACAGCTGCTCTCGTTCAATAGGACCCTATGGAGCCCAAATCTCTTTTCAATCAGCCTGCCAGAAACACTGTGGGCCTCAGCATGGTTGCACAGCAGCTACACGAATCCCCACCACTTTCAGAGCATCACTTTCTGGGAGGAAATATTCATGTGTGCCAGGAACTCACCCAAACCTCTACCACCGCTTGCACTGCAAACTCCCCAAGGACTCCCCTGTTCCCAAGGACTTTGCACAGGGGACCTGCAAAAGGTGTCCCCGGGTGCACCATGGGCTGGGGCACCTCGGTGACAGACATTCTGTGGGACCTTGGCTCTGAGAGGGAAACCTTCTATTGGACAGCAGCACTGGGATGAAGGGAACTTGGCCATGGGTAAGTGCCTTCAGCTCTGCTGGACCATTGGTAAGAGGGAGTGATAACCATTTCTTTGCCTGAGAGGAGAAACCTGAGCTTTAGTTCATTAATACCCAGAAAGCAGGCATTACCTGCAGGAACTCTCCGCGTAAGCAGCTGTTGGGCTCCAGCTGTTGAACTCTCTGCATAAGCAGCTTTGTTGGGCCACAAAGTCTCATCTGTTGAGCAGGTAGGAGTGAAGCAAATCAAGACAATTAAAACTCTATTAAATATAAACATTGATTACTACAGTTCATAAAGTCAGGAGTTTTCTTGAACTATGCCATGTTATCTTGCTTTGGAGATAGGTTTTGCTTCTAACTTTGCTGCCAGGAAAGTGGGCATCCTTTCCAGAATCCATACAGCTTTATATTTTGTTCACCTTCTGGAACAATTACAAAGAGGAGGATGGACACCTCACAGAATTCAATTTTCAACAGCCCTGTAAAAATGTGGGAGTACAAATGTCTGACATCCCCTTGCATAGCTTCAAGCATCCCGAGGCCCATCTACTGCTTACAGGCTCCATCCACCAATGCTAACCTGAAACCTTGAAACAGGAAGGATTCATTTGTAAAAACAGGTGGCTGGTGTTTCTTTCATCAAGCTGCTTTGAGCAAGAGAAGAGATTTTCGACAAAATAAAAAAAGACCAAGAAAAGCATGAGTTTTACTGAAATGAAATACACTGACAAAGCTTTAAAACTTAAGAATAAGATAATAGGGTGACCAACACACTCACCACAGCTGGGGGGCAGGAAGATGTGACAAAAAGGAGATTTAAATTTCTGGCCAGTGCTGTACTTGTTGGTCATAGGATTTGTTTTCCCGTCACTACCCCTGCTAGACTTGGCGAACACTTCACCTGGACTTTCTGAGCATTTTCTCTGTTGGTTCATAGCACCTCTTCCTCATGGCTGAACAGTTCTGCAGGAGTGGTGGTGCTGGGCTGGGCATGGCCCAGCACTTGCTTCAGCTGAGCTTTGAGTTGCCAGCCCTCCCCTGGCCAGCACCTCCTCTGTTCTGCCTGAGGCCAGCCTGGCAGGAGGAGATGGACCTTCGCTCAGCGCTGCCACTACAGGACTGGTTTTGCTCCCTCCCTCCCCTTCTCCATTTGGTGGGCAGGTTACCAGTACAGACCTCAGGAAAGCAATACACAAGAGATTTGTGCTTCGCTGGTTTTGAACAAGAAGACAGTCCAGCTTAAGCAGCACAGAAAAGCACGTGGCCCTAGCACTGCTCCGTAGCACTGGGACTGAAAAGACCCACATGCATTTTTGCCAGAAAAGAATCATAGAATCATCTAGATTGGAAGGGACCTTTGAGATCATTGAGTCCAACCACCAACCTAACACTAACAAAACCACCACTGAACCATGTCCCTAAGCACCACATCCACCCGTCCTTTAAATACCTCCAGGGATGGCGGTTCATCTTGGGATGGAGATGCAGTCAGGGATGGATCCTGCTCCAGGCATTGTGGTATTTTCCGGGCACACGGGAGAGGAGCAGACAGAAAACACACATACAAAAGTGTGGCCGCATCATTCACATCATCTCAACAACCATTTTCTTCCCCACCAACTGTTTCCAGCACTCCCTTTCCAGCCCTCATCCGCCCTGGGACTAGCAGCTCCAGGAGGCTCATGGCAGGGAATGTGTCCTCATCCAAGTCTACTGCAGCAGCTACAAGCAGCAAGCGAAAACCCAACTGTTTCCCATCTTCCTTTCCAGAGGGTAATCAAATTTGATACCCCAACATCTACCAATGTTCAAGTAGCCAGAAAATAAGGAATTTATTTAAATAAACAATTTCACTCTGTAAATGTTATGTGTGGTCAAGCCAGATCTCGTAAGGCGTGCAGAGCTGCTCCTCAGCTGGTACAAAGGACTTAGGTAAAGGATATTTGCTCAGCGATAACAGCCCTGGGGAGTAAAAGCCAAGCCTTGCAACAGGGCAGAGGTAAACGTGGTTGGAACTGAAAAAAGAGAAGGAAGAAAAAGGAAAATTCAGAAGAAAATTAAACGTCATCTTTTTCACCTGCATATTAATGGACATTGAACCATGTTTTGCTTTGAAGCTGTCATTTACGCTGTACTTTGACATATTTTCGGCAATACAATTGAATATTTCCCTGTGTCTTTTTCACCGAGTACAGCACCACCAGTGAAGGGCCCAGCATCTACCCCTTCAAGGAGAAGGCCAGAAGACCCCTCTCTGCTCACTTGGAGGGCGATGAGGTGGGAGGGGAGGCAGAGAAGGTGCCCACAGGGCCAGGGCAGCTCAGGTGCCCTTTGCTCCGAAGCTGGAGCGGTGGGGCTGGTGGACCCTGGTAAGGTGTTACATCAGATGAGCTCTGCTCCGCTCTGGTCATCCTTATAAATTGTAGCTGGAAAGGCACCAGGAGGAGCATGGTTGTGTTTTACTCCTCAAATTTCTCTTTTGCAGAAAGACCAGACCGCAAACACCCTGATCACGATGCTCTTCATACGAGTCTTTCTGAACCAAAGCCCAAACTGCCAGAAACATGGCCCTGGCTGCTCCTTATGAAATGGCTTACCCCTTTCCTCCTTACAGGAGGAGAATAGTTATCATTAAAAAGCTTTTTTTTTCTTTTTTTTTCCTATACTGAGATGAAAAAAACCCTTATTTTTATTGTTTAAGCCATATGTGTCAGAGCTGCTCTTGTCTTGGCCAAGCTTGGTTTGCTCCCACGGTCACTTGGGTCCCAGCGCAGCAAAGCCCCCGTGCATTAAACACATTTACAGACCATTAACTGCACTAACCCCTTCACACGCTCAGCATTTGCTGCAAGCCTGGGGCAGCCGCAGCTGAATTGCTTGGCTGTGTCAGGGCTCTGCTGGGCCAGGGATGATGTCTGTTGGGAACAATTCAGCCCCCGGCATCCGCGGCGTATCACCCTTCTTTATCTCAATGCTCCCTTCAATTATAAACCTTTAAATTGAATTTTTATTTTTTTTTCCCTAACCCATAGCATCCTTTGCCTGCACAGCACACGGAGTGAGCAGAGTTTTCCCACCACTAGTTCCTTCTGCAGCTACCTGGCAGGGTAGCACCAGGGAGGCCCCATCAGGAGACCCTTAGATCTAGGATAAGAGGTGAGAGGGCTGGTTTGGTATCAGTGTTTGTCTGCATGGGGGGGGTGTCTGTGCCCCCTCCCACTGCACCCCGTGACAGGGAACCAGCAGGGTAACGCAATGTTCCCTGCTGCCCTTTCTTGCAGGTCAAAAACAGACACAAAGCTCATTGTCATTAGGCTTTGCTGCCACAGAGAGCCCATCAGGTGTCTACCGGGTGTCCCACCACCTTCCTCAGGAAAACAGAAGTCAAATGAGGTGCTGGCCCTGCTGGGCTGTGACATCCCAGTACTAAAGAGGCCCAAATTTTTAGAGCTCACAAGGATCATGGCACCATCTCCTGAAGCCTCTGGATAAACCCACAAGCTGGTCAACACCACACATACAGTACAAGGTGAAAAATCAGCATGGCGAGAGGCTGTCATTCGCTGTCATCCCAGGAGGCTAAGGGGAATGGTGGGAAAAACTGTTTTCCATGTTGAACTGCTTCATTACAGTCTAGACAAGTGGTCTGTGTGGTGGGTGGGGAGCTGGCTGGCAGGCTGCATCCAGAGGGTGGTGGTAAATAGCTCCTTTTCAAACTGACAACTTGTCACAAGTGGGGTCCCCCAGGGATCAATACTGGGACCAACGCTGTTTAGTATCTTCATGACTGACAAAGTTTGCTGATGACACCAAAATGAGTGAGGAAGTAGATGCTTTGGAAGGGAAAGTTACCCTGCGGGAAGACCTGGATAGGCTGCAAGAGTGGGCTAACAAGAACCTTATGCAACTCAACAAGGACAAGGGTAAGGTCTTGCACCTGGGAAAACAAAATCCAGGAGTGCAGCACAGACTGGGATCCCCACCCAGCTGGGGAGCAGCTCTGTGCAAAGGGACCTAGGGGTCCTGGTGAGCAGCAAGCTCAATATGAGTGAACAGTGTGCTGCAGTGGCAAAGAAAGCCAACAGGATGCTGGGTTGCATCAATAAGGGCATCACCAGCAGAGATAAAAGAAGTTATTATTCCACTCAGCACTGATCAGGCCACTCCTGGAATACTGTCTTCAGTTTTGGTCCCTGCTATACAAAAAAGATGTGGACAGGCTGGAGAGGGTCCAGAGAAGGGCCACCAAGATGATCAAAGGACTAGTAAGCCTGCCATATGAGGAAAGGGTAAGA
>KZ506939.1:86214-106578 GCA_002844005.1 Limosa lapponica baueri | reverse complement strand
ACAGATAAAGACAAATAACATTGGCGAGGCGGAGCAACAGTAAGATACAAGTTCTGGAAGATTTATTTGCCGCTGTGTTTTCTTTTGTAATTATAGTAATAACATTGTCCATGTCACACTGCCATCTCAGAGACAGCTCAAAGACCTGAACTGCAGATCTGTCTGCATTTGAAATACTGCTGCGTGTGGAACAGCCCATCTCCTGGAACAAACTTCCAGCTGTATTGCTATTTATGCACAGTCCACAAAGGGAAGGATGTTAATCTCTCCTCCCCCACAGCTTGTTCTGAGCGGGGCTAGAGCACAGGGGTGTGAAGCACTTGTCATTGTTGGTTTCCTAATGCTAAGCATGCAAGAGGGGAATCTGTTTCTCTGTAATCAAGACAAGATGAAAAGCTCCCCAGCCCGCATATGTCTGAAAAAACAGTTTGTCCTTGTTCCATGCTGTACCTTGTAATGATTTGCCCAGAAGTCTACTGCTGTGCTGCGTATAATCAGGTAACTTCACTGAACTTGAAATTAGACATTCAGAATGTCATCCACCCTGAGCAAAAGCAAGAAGATCTTTATTACTTTTAATAGCTGGGTTTCTATGTCTAACCAAAATAGCTTCAATTGATTACTTAAATTAAGTCATCTTCAATTCAGAGTAAGAAAGCCAGCTCTCCCTATGTTAGCTTTCTACAATCCCTGTAGGACTTCGATGTTGTGTTTCTTTGTAGCCACTTTAACTCCGGAAATGCTGGACGTAACATGAAGTGTTGTAAGAGGAAAGTGTATTTCTGTTTTCTCATATACCTTCGCATCTCACAGATGCAGCAGTTCCAGACTGAAGAGGTTACAAAGAGCCAATGTGGTTATTGAGAGCCACAAATAGCCATGGTACATTATCACTAGATGTCAATATTATGTCATCTCATGATTTGCCAGTAGATGTGAGGATTGCAAGTATTTTTGGCTCTTGGCTACTGAGAAGAGGAGATGCTTGGCAGGTATCCATCCAGGCCCTGGAAGAGCTGTTCCTCAAGTGATTGCTTTCTGCCTGGTTTTATGTGACGCCGCTCTGCTCAGCTGGGGTTCTTAGCCCCCTCCGGCAGCTCCCAGTTCACTTCTAGGGTCAGAGTGCAACCTCTTCTGCTTGAGATATTGCAGGTGTTCCCCAAAATTTGCAGCTCCAGGGGCTGAGAATCAGACAGACTGTATTACAGGGAGTCTATGTGCCCTGTCCTCAGGATTTCCTACATCAGTGGGAGTAATAAGACCGTAAAATCGAAAACAGTCCACAAAGAGCTGGATAATTAAAATAATCCAGTGGTACAGGACTGGCTGGCTTGAGCCAATGCTCCGAATAAAGCCAGCACTCTGAGCAACAACCCTTTTCATACCTTTGCTTGGCTCCAGGGCAAAGGAAGAGACAAGGGAATGTCTTTCAGTCCTTCCCTTTAATTTTTTCCAATTGCTGCAGGATTTTGCATGGGTTTCTTGGGGCATTTGCTTGAGATAACAGATGATGAGCATCACTTCCCTGTAGTATGCAATGAACAATTGCACTTCAGCAGATGAGGTGGAAGTGTTATTGGTCACTGCAGAAAGATGTCCGCTCATCTGAGTGACAGGCCAGTGACTGTATCAGTGTGTCATCTCAGTGTCCCTGAGCTTAGAGGTGGCCTTTCCGAGCCTGGCTGCCATTCCTGGACAGCAGGGGTGTACTTGAGCTGCTGCTACTGGTGTTATCTTTGCTTTCCAGATAAGATAAATAGAGAATTTGACTCTCTGGCAGTTAAGTCTGATACTTCTCACAAGTGCTAAATTCATTCATTATTTATTGTAGTTGCTTATTATTTGTGAAGAGCTTTGTGCTCAGCATGTTAATGAATTCCAACTCCTGTCTCCGTTGAATCAGAAATATGACAAAATGGAAAGCAAGCGGTTTTGTTAGTGAAGATTAAAAGATGCTGTGAAGCAAAGATGAAAGGACTGTTGTCACTCACCATTTCCATTTAAAACCTGCAGAGTTTGGATTTATAATGTAGTGCCAAAGAAGCGTTTCCATTAGTATGCATAATCATTTTGGAGACAGTACTGACTATGCAAATTGGTAAGAATGACCCAGTGGGGCAGTCATAGGTGCTTTGGAAATTTCTGATTTCCTGACTACCCCAGGGCAGGCAAAAAAAATTTGAGATGAAAATACAATTTCTCAAGTTGTCAGTAGGGGTCTGTTTCCCATTTATCCTACCCTCTAATTTCCATTTCTTGATTCTTAGAGATTCTAGAGATATCTACAGATAAGAGTGCAGAGTCTAGGGATATGAGACCAACCTGACTCTGCAAGATGGTTGCCTGTCACATTGCTCCTGCCTTTCCAATGAATCTGTTAGTGACAAAAGGCTTTCCTGTGATACCAGTATCACTTACATTCCTCAGCAGCCATGCCGCATCTTCTGTCTTTCTTGGCTTGTTACATCTCTCTTTGCCATTTTCTTAAAGCATGACAATTTTGCCCAACAAAGTAACATAACTGTATGAAGAGAGAAGATGCTGTAGTGGCATATTTATTCAGCTCTATTCATGTCTGGTGGAATAGAAAATAACACGGAAATTGCCAATGAGGTACCAATCTACATTTATTTTACTAATGCTGAGACTAGTTTCTGCCTAACTCCAGACTCTGGAGAAGGTGGCAAGGCAACAGGCTTGGACTACCTCCCAGGTGATTTCCAGCTCAAATCCCTCCTTGGAATCAGGGAAAGTCTTTCAGCACCTCACCATCTAGATGCAGGCTTTGCATCATCATTTCCCTGTAAGCATAATTAAACAGGCCTGGATTTACCAGAAGTGCTAAAGAAATGTTAATCCTTACACAATTGCCCCTGCCCCCCTCTGACTCTTCTCCCAGAGTGCTGTGCTGAGGGCACAAGGGACACCCAGGTGGGAACAGGTGGGATTGGAGAGTTCAGGAGGAAACCCAAAACCTCTCCTCATGGCTAAGGCAGTTTTAAACTGCCTTCTGTCTCCCTGACCATAGCACAAACTAGAAACCACAGACCCAAAGACAAGCGAGGTGTTTCTCCTGGCCCTATGCTGGGAGTGGCTCAGTGACCCCTGGTTTATGATGTTGCTGGATTGCAAATGAAAAGTGGGATTCAGCTAACGGAGTGCCCGTCACGTCCGGGTCTTGAACATGCTTTGTTTCTATCGTAGTATCTAGCAGATTCAGGGCAGCATCTGATGCTCCTCATTGACCTGACTGCTTCTCCTTTGTCTTCAGTAGATTTTTAGGTTCTGCCTCATTACACATTAAAAGACTTATATCCTCCTTTCACTGACCCAGGCTTGCCCTCAATTGTACAGGGGCCCTTTCCCAGAGTTTGGGGAAGGAAACCTGTGTTTAGTAGTTAATGTCTCCCTGTGGCTGAGAACAGACACATCGGCATATGTGTCTGTCCGTGGCAAACCTTACTAGTCTTTCATATTGGTTTCTTTCTCTCCAGCTTAGTTCAGTGTGTGCTTGTGAAGAATTTGAGGATAACTTTTGCCTAAAGGCGACTATATGCATGCAGACATAAGGAAGGGAAAGAGCAAACACAGCTGTCCTCTGGACCCCAACCGCTCCCTTGCTCACTGTGAAAATGCTGCCTGCAGCACTGATGGGGAGGAAGCTGTGACTTCTGCTCCTTGCAAGTGTCCTTCTGTCTGCTTGCAGCTCTAAAGAGGGAATACACCGAGGAAAGCATGGAGAAGGTTAGGGTAGGTACAACAAACAAGGTTTCAGCATGCTTTTCCTGTTATTTCCTAGGGAAGTGCTAAGCTCGGTTTCCGGAGAGGTAGCTGTCCTTGCAAAAGTATATTCCAGTGTATGTCACTGTGTTGCTGTCATTTGGATGTCTGTATTTGTTTGAGTACATAACCAGAATTGAAACATTTATCTATGCATTGATATAAAAAAGTGGGGAAGAATCTTACACTAAATCATTTGCACAAGGAAATAGCTCCATGATCACCCTTTCAGTTGCTGTGGTCCCCTGTTTTGACCAAGTACATGCCCTGTGAGCAAGGGTAGGTGGGTAAGAAGCACATTTCAAGAATGGGTTACTCTGTGCCTGAGAAATGTTTTGCACAGGTCTGAAAGGGAGGCATTGTCAGGAATCCTTCATCCCATGGAAAGGTCTAGAAATCCAGTCCAGCTCAGAGGTTTGGGTTTTGTACAAACAGAAACGCGGTTAGCTAGGGAACCCCACGCCCTTTCCTTTTCAAGGTAGAACCAAGTGTCATGTTTTCTGAAATCAGCAAATATCAGCAAGAAATCCAGGCTATTTATGTCCAAAGTCATAAAATTCTATTTTGAAATGTGCCACTTGGCCTAGTTCAAAAGAAGCAGGGGTATTTCTATTTTAAAAATGAATACAATCTAGTTGTTTAAGTTAGAACTGTGGAGTCCGTTTAAACTGGCCTTTTTAAATTCTCAGAGGAATCCTAAACATATATAATGTTCACTATATATAACAGATCTATGTACTTTTACCTGAGTCATCATCCTCCTACTTGTATTGCTATTTGTTTACTTAAAATCAAAACACAAGTCTCTGGGGAAACCATTGCCGTAAGCAAATTATGGGTGGTTTGATCTACCTCGGGATCACTTCTCCAAGGGGCCTGAGCAGTGTAAATTCTCATCCCCACTGGTAAACAACCCAGGGTGTGCCGAGAAAGCCAAAGTAAATAGCACTAAGTTTAGAGTTTAAAAAAAATTTCTTTTAAAACAAGGATGCTTTTTCTCCCTCTGTCAGTAACGCGCTTCCCTACAAAAGCACTGTTTTCTGTGTAGTTTCCTGTGACTTTATAAAAAGCATGTGCTGAGCTCTTTGTTCAGAAAACTGCCCTTCTGCAAATGGAGAAAATGATGCTTTTAGGAGGGTGAAGTCCTGTGTCAATTGACATTTGGCTGCTGGTTGTTGCACCAGTTTGATTGTAATCTGACAGCCACTGTACTTGACTCACTGACAACTAAACATGTGGCCCGATGTGACCGGCTGTGGGAGTCGTGACTGCTACTTAGCAAAACAGGGTGAAAATGTCACTGCTGCCCCTGGGGCTCAAAGAACAATTCCAGCAAAAATCGTGAGCTTTGCAAAGGCTGAGCTGAGCCGTGGTTTCTGTGAGGAGGGATAAGCAGAGAGGCGGGCAGTGTCGGCCGCACGCAGAGAGGCAGAAGATAAAACCCTGATGGGATACGCTCCGCAGATCACAAGTGGGAGGATGCGCTGGCTTTGCTGACCTTATGGAGCTACGGAGGGCGAGTTTCCAGAGGAGCAGCAGGACAGCGGCGCTGTCTTCACATTGGTGTTGTTACCAAACTCTGCAGAGGTCATCCCCTCTACTAAACTTTTATGATCTGTAAGTGGTTCTGCTTCACCTTCCTCAACAGCCTAACATTTCCACAGCACTCTTCAACAAAATAATCAAGTACCTCCACGTGGGAGTAAACGTCTTCTAAATAACACAGTCGATTTAATTTGCTTTTGGACTTGCTGAGTGCACTCACACAGCAGGATGTCAGTACAGGTACGAAAGGTAAATGCAGCACCCACAGTGTGTCACCAGTGTCAGAGTAAACAGGTTCCTGTTCTGAACAAGAGACTGCTTTGTTCCCCATGCCTGCTCCTGTCCTCAAATGCCAGACGATGAGTTGTGGCCCTGCTCTGGGCTATCTGGCCACTGACGTTGCCTTGCCAGGCTCCACAGGCAGACAACTTGGGAGGCCAGCTCCTTGTCCCCAACTGACAGCCAAGGGTGGAAGAGAAAATGTGAGAGAGCCTGTGCACTAAACTCCAAAATAGCCATCAGCAAGGAAGATATGTTCAGAATAATGTGGTCCTGGCAATCCAGGAAAAAAAAAATGATCTCTCCTGATTTTCTTGGCATCCTGGCAGTGTTGTGGATGGAGTGGATGGTTGCAGTACATTGCTGTTGTACTGAAGTTTTCCCACAGCCCTGAGGTTCAAAGGCTTCTCAGGGTAGGTCTAAACCACTCTTCTCCTTTGGTCCCAATAGGCTTCCAACCATCTGGGCTGCAGACCAGCGTATGAAGTACCACGCTAAAAGCTCTGTGTTTCTTGCCCTGGTGAAAATATATGAGCAGAAGTCGACAAACTCAGCTTCAGCTGAAGCAAGGAAGAGTGAAATCCAGCGCCGAGGGCTCTCCGCTCCGTGCCCTGGCTCCAGCTGCCAGGCATTTAAACCCACAGGCTGTGAGCAAGAGATGGCATGTAAAATACGAGAAGTGGCCAAGTTTATTTAATATGTTGGCTTTTCCACTGCTCTTAGCACTGTTATCAGAACACTTAATGTAGTTACATGGAGTAACGTGGAAAAACACTGGTGAGCATAAAATGAAAAAGCTACTTCCAAGTAGCTTTCAAATTAACTATTAGTCCCTTTGCATTGCTGGAAATCTAATAAAGGCACTCATTACATATAGGACTGATGAGTTCTAAAATATGATCAGCTTCAGCTTTTATATACATATTGCTGAAAAAGCCTCAGGGCAGGAAAATATGAAGTCATCTTTTCAGGACCTCAGTGCTGATACTACTAGGTCTTTTGAGGTGAGTGCTCAAAGGCTTTCTCTCCATTCACACGTGGCAGCTGAGAAATGGCCAACTCTGTGTGCTCAGGGACCATTTTTCTTAGTCATTCTTTTGGGATGGGGCCACTGTAGCTGGAAGATGAGCCCTCCAGTATGGGATAGCCCAGCTAATGGGAAATCCCAAATAAGGCAGCTCATGTGGAAAGCCCTGGGGAGTGTGACAGCAGCCACCAGCTTGGGTCCATAGAGCTCACCAGAGGTTTGCTGTCCTGACTGGCATTCCCAGGAGCCTGGGGAGCCAGGCTTGTCCATGTACTTTGCCAAAGAGCAAGGCTTGCCGTGCAGAGGAGAGGGCTAAATTAACAAGGACTTAAATGGACAAATTCTATACGCTTACCACAGCCGTGCACCACCCTTTCCTCCTGTGGTTGTTTGAACAGTCAGGGCAACATGACCAGAGGGTGCTGGGGACCTGTGGGCTTATGCCAAAACTGCCTAGAATGTGAGAGTGAGCAATGGTTGAGTCTTTGCTCCCATGTTGGCTTGAATCTGTATATAACTGGGATGGGAAAACAGCTACTCCCTGGGAGTGTCTCAGACTATAGCATGCTGTACAGACACAGACAGCTGATTTGCTACCTTCATTGTTATCTGTAGCTTTTAGACTTTTTGTGCCCTGCCCTGCATTCTGGCCCTCTATTAGGCTTCATTTTATATTCCCAAAAGAATGAAATGTAGCTTCTTCACCCTTTTTTCCTCCCACTTTTCTTCACCATGTATCCTTGCTGCTCACCTTGTTGCCAGCTCTGACACCGCTCTGATTACGGAATAAGCTGATTCAACTCACTAAAATGGCAGAGAATTAAATCAGGAAAACAAGCTAATAGGGAGAGGGGGAAACACGCAGCTGGAAATGGGGCTGGAAGGGGAATTGGAGAGAAGGATAGCGAAGACCTTCTTTCTGTGGCAGCCAGATTTTAACTTGGTTCAGTGGTCATGTGAAATCACAACTTCCCCCTGAGCAGCAGCAGTAGCAGCAGCCGTGTTAGTCTTTTTTGGGGGACTCTCCAGCATGAGTAAACCAAGCAGATTCTGGCACAAATCTTTCCAGAGGCTACTGGTGGAGTTGGTATTACAGCTTGGACTACATGCAGATATAGTACAGGTTTAAAGAACAATGTTCTGGTTCTGATTGATCGATTGACTGATACTGTGTCACAGGAAGGCTGAGCTTGGGAAAACATCCAGCTGGTGAGTCCTGCCTCCCTGAGTACTTTTCATCCAGAAGATTTGTGGCTAGAGGAGGAAATTCAAAACTGTCAGGCAAGGCAGCATGCAAACTGGTCTTTCAACTTGCTGGGCCAGCTGAGCAAGAGACTTAACACTAGTATTTGAAGACCTTTGAAAGGATTTCTCTTTTTAGAAGGTGAACTACCTACCTCTAAAGATGTAGGTAACCAGGACATTTAGGAAGTAATTTGAGGCTTCAACCCTCTTTGAAGCATGACTGGCTACAGCAACCTGCCCAGTGCAAAAACCAGCAAGGGAGGAGGCAGAATGTCAGCCTCCTATTTGTATTTGCTACAAAAAATATAACAGAAAAAGAACTGACATTCCCAGAATGCTTCTGAAGCAAAGCCAGGGGTGACTGCACCAGCCTGCTATGGTATGCTGGCACTTTAGACTGGTGTTTGACACTCCCCGAGTTTCTTTCCTCCTCTGCGCAGGTGTATTTCATCAGCGGGCAAGTGCCACCGGGGAGAGGGGGGGAAGATGATGTCAGTGTGGCAGGGCTGGGGTGGGAGCTGGTGTAGGCTTGCAAGCAAAGCAGGCAGGAATCACAAGGTGACTTGGTAAATTAGAAGGCAGGAATTCAAATGAATGTACAAAGGTCCAATGGAAAGAGAGAATTTAATCTTCTGCTGTTTTTTCCTAATTTTTCTCCTACCAGAGTCCTCTGACAGCGTGTCCAGGTACAAGCATGCATTGTCTGAATGGACTCATTGGCTCAAAGCTCTCAGGGCCATGAAGGGCAAAGGAGCTGCGTAGTAGCTTTAAACAAATTAACACTTCAATGGGAATTGGTCCAGTCTATGTCAAGAAAGAGCTTTTCCTTGAGAGGAGATAGAAGGTCTCCAGCATTGTGCAAACCATCCATCTATACTCTGCATGGCCTGTAAAAAGAAAAAATACTGGTACAGATCTCAGGCTCAGCTTGGAAACAACAATAATGGCCATTGTTAACGTGAGGCTGCAGCTGGCCCATGTCAAGATGTTGATGTTCACTGAGCACTTCTTCCCCCTCTTTCCCATCAGGAAGCACCCCAACCCAAGCGTAGTCCTGGTTCATGACTGCACATTGTGAGTGCTCTGTCACTCCTGTATGAGCCAGTTCATCTCACAGGCTGTAGAAAATTAAACAAGGGCAAAAAAATGAACCACTTTCTGTTAGTTGAGAGAGCTGAATTGGCTCATCAAACTGTCAGAGGACCAGCAAAGCTGGCTTTACGTGGAGGCGAAGACCACTGCCCAGAAGGCAGGAAAGGAGACTCATTTCCCTGTTTCAGTGGTAACAAGCCATTAACTAATGCATGAACCTTGTGAAACCTCACCCTCTGATGCAGTGATATAATTGCTCATTTCATCATTCTCTGGCACAGTTCTGTGAAAATGATCTGGACTAGCCTCAGAGACTTTCATAGGAGACTTTTTCCAGATCATTTTGAGACTAAGAGGGAGGATAAAACATGCCACCCTGTTGGCAGATCTGAGAAGACTGTAATCTTCAGGAAAGTGTGGGAGGGAAAAAGAACCTCTTAAACTTTTTCATCTGTGGCCTGGACAACATCTCTGGCTGTGGCCTAAGGGTACAGCCAGGCAGTATGTTTAAGCTGGTGAGCTAAAAGATAGCTACTGCCAAAAAGTACAAGGCAGCCCCTCTCCCTGTCCCACTTGGGCGCCCTCCTGCCATTTCCCTTGGAGCAGCGCTGGTGCTTGTCTTGACTCGGTGGTGAGCAGGCCAGGGAGTTAATACAGGGTAAAACAATCCAACAGGAAGAAAACAAAGATTTTTCTGCTCAGTGAGTAAGATAAATCCGTTGATGGTGGAGTCAGACAAATGCCAGCTCCAGCATAAAGAGACGGGAAGAGGACAGCCCTTTCAATGGCAGCTACTGTTGTTAGAGAGGTTGCCTCACTGTCAAGAGCAAAGACATGACACTTGTGCTCCGATTTGAACGTACAGCGCCTGCCTCTTCAGGCATGGCATATTTATTTGCTATAGCTGATACATCCAGCGTTGTGGTATTTAGGGCCCAGAGTCAATAAAGTTCAATAAGGTGATGCCAAGGTGCTTTCCAGAACACCACACTGAACAGGGGCACGTGTACAAATTTTAGAAAGCTTTAGCAAGTGAAACAGCCACAAAATGAGTGCGGTTCATTGATCTGGTTTGGGTAAGGGGCATCCACTCAAAAGTGAACAGGAATCTCAGCTTTATCTTTTGTAAGAGCGGACCACAAACCTTGTTCTGTTTGTTGTGTGCTTTTATTCTGGGTTTTCCCTTTTAAGTTTGCTCTGTATTTTGTGGCCTTTTATGGAGAAGGCCTTTCAGACTGCATCCTGCTGGACTGAGTAGGATCCAAAGGAAATGATTCTGTAAACCCCAATTTATGGTGAGAGTGCTGAGAAGGTCAGCCCTGAAATGGAAAGGAGTTCTCAGCCCCAGCTCTGACAATCTGCTAATCCTTTCAGACACTTCTGAGATGATATTTGAGAATCCCATTGCTGGATGTAACTCAGTATTACATTCTATAGCGTAGTTCAAGGACGCCTATAGAAAGTTCATGATTTGCATTAAGGGCTCTGCAGTTTCCTGTATTCTCCCTGCTTTCTCCTGTTCCCTATGGCGAAGGCAGTACCCAAACTTCCCACCAAGTAGGTCCTTGGCGCACATAACAATGTAAATAGATGCTGAATACGTGGCCTGAATAATTAGCTTTAAAAATCTATCTGAAAACCCATTATCACACAAAACGGACCATACAGATAAGAAGCAGGTAATCGAGAACAGTCTTTAACTGTCCCCACTTAGCCATAAATGCTGGCCAGAATTCAGGAAGGATTAGGTGTTTCTACAGGAACCAGAGCATTTGCAAACATAGCACTAAGCAGCTGCTAATGCTTTGTGCCTGCAGCTCTGGGCCAGAGCCCCTTGCTTGTGTTCCTTCACTCCTTTGCTTTCTAAAACACCATTTCAAAAGGACACGGGACTTTTCTGTCATCTCATCAGTGTAGTGGTTCATCTTCAGTAACAGCCCTAGTCAGTGTGCTTGTGCAAGTTCGTTATCTCCTGAAGTCCTGTGGATGATGTTGCCCAATTGCTACAATTTTTAGTTATCTACATATGATAAAACAATCTAATTATGATATAATTTCTGAGGAAACGGTCCAAGGACTACGGTTATGTGTCCAAACGTAACTATTTGGTCAAAAACAGATTAGGAAAAAAAAGCTAACCAATTTTAGCACAAACTATATTGTGCATCTTTACCAGGAAAGAGATGTCTGGGGTCCTGCTAAAAATAACTTATAGGATGTATATCACTGCTGTTTGTTTGTTGTTAGTTTGGTTTTGTTTTTGTTTTTTTGTTGTGGTTCTTTTTTGCCCCCTGTTAATAGTTTATTTCATGGAAACTGGGCTCAGTTTCCAAAGAGCAGGGAGACTTCAGTACTTATATTCTTGCTAACAGCAGAGCATTTGTTTGGTAGGGACAGCGTACAGCAATAAATCTGGTTTACTTCTTGTATATTTTATCATTTTTTACTAGATGATAATATGTTATTTGAAACTGAATTTTTGAGTTAATGATAACTGATTTTATGTACCATGTGTGGAGGACCACCGGTAGTTCAGTCACCTTCTGAGACAGACTTTCTGAGCTTAGCCAACTGATATTCCTCAGGTACCTGCATGGCTGCAATGCAATAGCATTTCACTGGTTTACAATCTGTAGGATAAAGGAAGAGTATTGTCCCATTTCAGGGAGAGAGCACAGGCACAAAAATGTTTAGAAGGAAATTTAATATTACCACTAATCTAGTGTAAGTGGGGGCTGCGGACCCACTGCACTGCCCACCCATCTGCCTGCGCTCCCTGACTGCATCCAGCGATTGCACAACTGTAGCTGGGTCAGTTTAACGAGCTGGTGAAAAGGAAAATTATGGCTTTTTGGGTGGGCTGGTTTTCAAGTGGATCAGCTTGCTGAATCGGCTGCCCCAGTGGCCTCAGTAGAGGCAGGGTGCAAGGCAAACACAGATTGCAGCAGGGGATGCAAGGGAAAGATGCGGGTGACACTCAATCTTGAGCCTTGTAGCTCACAGCTACCAGATTAGGTGCAGTGTCAAACTGAGCTCAACAGCAAGTCCGAAGAAGGCCTGGCCAGAAGTGGAGCTCCCACCCACCACCCCAGTGCCACCAGAGCTACAAACACTTACAGTTGTTCCCTGGGCTTCACTGAATTATTCGAGGAGCCAGGGCAGGGGGCTGGCAGTCCACCCTTTTGGAGTTGCTTTAAAATATTTTAAAAACTTAACCAAACTTTGTATACTGAAAATATTTTGTCTTCATATAACCAGTAAGTGTAAATTGCACAGCAGCATGCTACAGCTGTATAAGCTTCATAATACCTACCAGATTCTTAAAACATTTACAATATTTAAAATAACACTTTATATTGGCATTGGGTCATATTAGATGATGATAGTTTGAGAAATATGCAATGACGATGGAACTATCTTTCAGAATCGAGCATTTAAAAAATTTAATGAAACCTCCCAAAGGATAAGACTTTCAAAATCACGAGTTGTGAATGCACATTAGACCTTTTCAATTCTTTCTCTCTTCTCTTCCCAAGAATTTTCCCATTTAAATGACAGATCAGGATAAGACTTTCAAAATCACGAGTTGTGAATGCACATTAGACCTTTTCAATTCTTTCTCTCTTCTCTTCCCAAGAATTTTCCCATCAGGAAATGACTAATGATTCTCAGCTACACTCCAGCAAAAAAATGTGGACGAAGAGCTTCTCTGATTTTTTTCTTTTCTTTTGTGTGTGTGTGGGGAGGGTGCAGTATGTTGTGAGGAAGATGAGGATGCCTGGGTGCTGGCGGGAAGGTTATGGTCACTTGTAATGAATCTCAAGGTTGGAGGAAAAGAGGTTATAGCTTCCAAAATGGTAGACCTCTCACTCTTTGCTGCTTTGGTCATTCCAAGCTTAAATATGTATTTAACCCTGCTCAAAGACAAATTTTCCCTAGTAAATTATACAGAATTATGCCTTTAAAGAGATCTGTAAATAAGGCAACATTGAGTTAAACCACTGAAACGTTGCTTGTAAAGCTCTTTTCAACTCTCAAGTACCAAGGTTCGGGTTTTGTTACTTTACCCCCCACCCCCATCCGTTTGCAATTGGGGTCAAAAAAGCCCTGCAGGGCAGCAGGGTTTTGCACATGCTGTCAGTCTGCTCCCGCAGCCTAAATTACCAGTAAAAAGGTTAGAAATCTGAATGCAGATCTGTATACAGTGGCTGCAGTTTGGATGAGGGGATGCATTAAAACCCATTAAAACCCGTGTGATCCCTGCGGCACAATTCTCTTTTATCTCTCTCCCCTCCGTGCTGCCAGAGGCTAAAGAGCTCATCTCCCTAGAGCTCATCTCCATAGGACTGGGGAAGCAGTCTTCCACTGGCTTTACTTGTTTCTGAACCTCTGCTATTGCTCTTCCTCCCAGTATGTTGTGGCTTTATAAACTTTACTGGAAACTTTATAATGTTTCAAGTGTCTTTGGAGAAATCTGATAAATATATATGTCAGAGAAAAATAAAAAACATTTTGGGACCTCCTTAAAAGTTCCTAAAGTTTTACTTCACTTACGCATTAGAAATTAGCTGTTTATCTGAATAATGGATTTTTTTTCCTTTTACTTGGAAATACACTTCCTTCAAAGAGTTGTGGAAGTCCTTAATATTAACTGCTGTAATGAAGCAACCCCTTGGTTTGGGTGTGAAGTCTAGTGTATAAACATTCACTCTCTTTATTTCTGCCTTAGACAAATAAAACCACATAAACCAGCCTGCTGCAGGCTGGATAAATCTTTCTCATAATGAATTGTTTTATGCAGATGGCTTCTGAGGGGGGCAAAAACTTAAGTGTGGTTACTATGTCAACAAAGGACGGGATTTAGGCATGTTTCTCAAGGACCTATGTCTGCAGAAGGCTGAGGGAAAATTTATGGAGCGTGTTGTGCTGACACTCTTCCAGCCGTTCCTCCCCCTGAGCGCAGGGGAGGCACAGGGACGGGTCCGGGGTGCAGCGGCTCCTTCCCAGACCCCCAAGCATTCGGAGGAGCTGTGGAGCGCTGGGGCTCCTCACGGAGGGAAACCTGGGCTGCTCGGAGGGGGCTCGGGGCATCTCAGGGGGAAACCTCGAGATTCTTATCTGATTTTTGGGGGAAAGATTTGGACACGCAAGCGTCTGCTGCGCTTTCTGAGGAGTCCGCGGAGAGGTAAGAGAGATATTTTCTCTAACGAGTTTCCTTTCCTGCTCTTTTCCACTTCCCTCCCTAAGTTACGAGCCCTCACCAGCATCCTGGTCCTGTTACATCCACGAGCCTCCCGGCGTGTCTGTGTGACCCCCGCTGCGGTCTCCCAAGGGTGGCAGCATTTCTGCGGCTTGTGAGGCACCCTGGCCGGAGAGGTGGCTCTATGGGCAGGCAGACTCACCCCCCAAATCCAAAGCTCGGCAGCAGCGATAGGGGTGATCAGCTCTGGGCTCCCGTGTGACTACAGCCCTCAGAAAACTGTGAAACATAATCCACGGTCGAGTGATGCTATCCCCACTTTGGGGTTATTTTGGGGTCATGAGCGCTTGTGGTTTTTATTATTGCATGGGCCAGGTCTTGTATCTACAAGAGGTCATTCCTGTTCATGTCTGATCTGGTAAATGAGTTAAGATGGGTGAGGGATGGTAGAAGCTGCTGAGGGGAATTAAGTGCTGTCTGGGACATGAGGAGGTGTGCTGGGAGCTGCCTGTGTGTAGCCAGAGTTGCTCTGTGTGGGTGCTCCACTGCCCTTCTCCTGTGCGGCTGCCCATGCCTCACCCCTCCTTCTCCAGCACAGGTCTCTCCCAGTTCCTCCACTCCATCCTCATGTAACTCAGCTAGTCTTGTTTGGGCTAGTCTGCTCACAGGATTTTGGAATTCATCACAAAAGCACATTTTTTTACAGTGAAGGTGAAGCCAGTGTGTAGCATTTTCTGCTTCCTTTACACCCACAAACTCCGAGTCTTAAAAAGGTGCTGCCTCCTTGACTCCTGTTGCTGGCATCAGCAAACCCACTTTAACAGAGGCGCATGGGGCCTCACATACCAGGCCACAGAAAATCCATCTTGGTGCTTCTGTAGGAAAAGAACAGCTGTGTGGAAAGATCAATAAACACGACCAGTTGCTCCAAGAGTCATAAAATGGAAAGACTCCACAAAATAAAGCGTGTGGCAGGGGACTCTGGCTCCAGACACTGCAGGAGAAGTCCTGGGAAACGCAGCAATTAATGGGAAGCCTCAGACTTGTTTTCTTTCCGTGGTCCCCCACAAAAAAATATTTGTTTTAGGAGGGGAAATCACAGATGTAGGAAGAAATACTTACCTATGCAAAAGGAAAGGTCGTTTATGCTTAATGCATTGGAGAAATTGTTCATGAATGGTTTATCTATGTGAAAATAAAACACTCGCAGTGCTCAAGGCCAGAGAGACCTCAGGTGAGCTGCGTAATTGTTGGCTCGCCCTCTGAGCTTAAACTGTCTGGGGCTGCTTTGGTTTTGTTCACTCTCTTTATATACAGAAAAAAAACCCCAACCAACCAAGCAAACAAAAACCTCTGTGAAAAAGTGTATAAAAAATGTTTCAGTAAAATTTTCTTCTTTCTACCTGCCTTTTCCACATTACTCTAGCTCTTTGCTCCGTTTAATCTGCATATTTCTCCAGTTTTTCCGTAGTGCTGAGGAGAGAGGAATCCCTGGGGAAGGCGCATTTCCCCCTTGCTGCTCGCTCTGGCCTCTCCATCACCACTGGAAGCCCCTCTGCCCTCTTTGCAGCCCTCACCTCCCACCCTTTTGCTCTCCCCCAGTCCCTTCTGGTGTGGTGCTCCTTCCCTGTGGCTCTCACATCTCCCCCAGCCTGGTCCATTCCTGCTCTCCTACCTGTATCCCGCTGCTGCTTTTATGCCTGCTCATACTCACCAGCCTGTGCCACCCCTCCTCCTTGTTTTGCCACCACTCTGGGGACCGTTGTTTCCCCGGAGCCTTCCCTGTGGGCACCATCATGACAAATTTCACGAGGAAAGCTGCAGGTTCCACAGCAATGCCATGTAGAAGGGAAAAGAGTTGTCTGGGGTTCTGTCTTTGCTGCAGGGCAGGGTATCCAGGACTCATGCAGAGCTCCGAGTGCGTTTCCTCCACACAAGCAGCTGTAGAAGTGGCCAGTGGTTCCCCTGCTCATGCAAAGCCCAATGTGAGGAGGAGTGTTCTTCCCCTTTGACATTTCTCCTTGGAGCTTTTTGACAGCTGTGCCCCCATGAACTCAGTTCTTGAGGCATGATTGATTAAATGGTTATAAAGCTAAATCCTAAAATTAGAATAGTTTTTGTTGTGTAGGAGCTTGTATACGTGTGAAAACTTACCAGTAAAACTATGGCAGTAATTGATACCTCTTAAGCTCAAGTAGGGATCTGCAAGGGGATGGGAGGGAGTGGGTGAGAGCCTACAGCCCCTCTCAAGGCAGCACACAGTCCATGCCATGTGCCAGGGCCACCAGCCCTTCCTGCCATGTCCTCCCCCAACTGAGTGTCTGCGTTCAGGCCTATAATTCATCACATGGAAACCTGCAGTCCAGAGAAGATGTCCACACAGCGTGTTATGTCACTGCAACTGTATTAGTAGTAGAATGATCGTGGCTAACTTTCCCATACAGGCAAAGGCCAGTGGTGGGCTTTGAGTCTCACTTCTGCAGCCTTTTGCTCATATGGGAGCTTGTCCAAAGCCCACTGAACTCCCATTCATCTTGGTGGGCTTCCGCTCTGCCTCACTGTGGCTAATCTCACAGATAAGAGCTCCAGGATGAGGTTCCTTGATTCTGCCTCACATGAGTTTTAAATTCTCCTGAGATAAACCTTACTGCTCGGCAGTATCTTCACTGTTGGATTCACTTTGGGGCTGAGCCGGTCTTGGATACTTGCCTTCACGATTAGATTCTTCCCCTTCTGCAATAAGAGTGTCCCATGTCACACCATGGGTGTTGTAGTGACATGCTGTAGGGCACTACATCAGTGTATGGGCTTGACTGAATCCAAGCTCTTTTATACTTGTGTGCTGCAAACTGCCTGTCTTCCTACAAGGTGGTCAAAAGGGCAATGTATTCTGAGCCCCATGTGGTTTGACCCCTGGATGTCTCTTTCCAGCAACACTTTGCACTGTGGTTTCCTGAGAGACCGGTCCAGCCCTGCTTGGCTCGGAGAGCAGCATTTCTGTGCCCTGTTTGTACCAGATTTACCCACCCATAGCCTAGAAGCAGAGGAATCACGTGATGTTGTTGATTAAGAATTGCTGCCATTGATGTCATTCATGGATGAAGACTCTGGCTCTGTGTTTAATCAGAAGTGGTTAGGTATGCTGTAGGAATGATCACTTTCAGTTGCAAATTGTTTTAACTTTTCTAAAGGGATTAGAGAGACCATGTTGCTATTCAACGGGGGTTTGCAGCCACTGCACAAGGCCTCCTACTCCAGGCATGGATGTGGCAGTTTGTGAATCTGAGGCAAGGCAGAAGTGAATCGAGTAAACAAATTAGTCTCTTAAGTCCTCAGACTCCAGGAACCCTGCTGCATTTGGGAATGATTTTGAAACCACTCAGGATCAGTTCTGTAAAACCCCACGGGCAGACCCCAAACTAGACTGAAGAGCCAAAATTCTCTCTCTGATTCAAAGAAACAAAGTGTTACTGACAAAAGTCTGTAACGTGACCTACATGGACTAAATCTACCTTTTATTTGCTTCTTTTTTGAAATCACGAGGAGAAGCTGAGGGGGCTGGGGTTGTTCAGCCTGGAGAAGAGGATGCTAAGGGGAGACCTTATCACTCTCTACAACTACCTGAAAGGAGGGTGTAGAGAGGTGGGGGTTGGTCTCTTCCCCCAAGTCACAGGCGATGGGACAAGATGAAATGGCCTCAAGTTGTGCCAGGGGAGGTTCAGATTGGATATTAGGAAAAACTTTTACACTGAAAGGGTTATTAAGCACTGGAGTGGGCTGCCCAGGGAAGTGGTTGAGGCACCATCCTTGGAGGTATTTAAAAGACAGGTAGACACAGTGCTTAATGACATAGTTGAGTGATGGTTTTTTATCAGTTAGGTTGATGGTTGGACTAGATGATCTTAAAGGTCCCTTCCAACCTAGACAATTCTATGATTCTATGATCTTCGCTTGTCAGAAAGCCACAGATAGAGCCTTTGCCTTCCTTCCATGGAGAATGAAGTTACACCCTTCTCTTCTGATATGTAGACAAGACTCTTCTGATATCAAATTTAAGGGAGGCAGATCAACCTGAGGCTAGGGTATCTGACGTTAAATTGAGATAACTCATAGATCACAAGTGAGACTAGTTCATGTATAGCCATGATCAGAATTTGACAATGGTCTTCTCAGAGCCAGCTTTTAAAAAGATGAAGAGATAAAGGTGCCGATTTTCAGATGGGGGCACAACTTTATTTTAATTCATTGTCTGATACGTAATTACAAAGCATCATGCTGTTGTCTCACAGAAACAGGAACATCTCTGTGCAGTGCGTGTAACTAAAGATGGCATTCTTTGACCCTGACCTGTAGAGCGGTGTTAGAACCCAGACCAATGATGGAGAGATCCAGACCTAACTGGAAAGATGATAGTAATAACACCACGGTTGCACTGTGTGGTGCAGACACTTGTCACACTCTGATGTATTTCCCTGGTTGGAGATGTAGGAATCCTGGGAAGGTGTAGGACAGCCATATGACTCTGCTCATGGACAGGGACTTTGTCTTATGTACACGATGGCGCTCCCTAAACTTGGGACTTGCTCTGTGTGTCCACAAAGCATCACATCCTCTGTGCAAGCTGTGCACACGCGTGGCAGCAGGATGTCTGAGGGTCTCGTTGGCTCACTGCAGCCCCTGGTGGGCTCAGTCACCTGTCACCTAGAAATTCATGGTAAATGGCCTAATTCCTCCTTTTCCAATCAAACTACATTTCTGGGTGGAAAAAATGTGCTATTTGAGCAGGTAAGGCTAATAAGGAAATTTAAAAGTAAGATAGTTTTTCCTTGCCCTCCTCTTTCACACTCTTAGGTGAAGCAAATTGGTGGGAATAATTTCTGAAGACACAGCACATCAGTGAGAAAAACTCATCGGGGAGGGCTGGAAATGAAGGTTTCCTTGTAGACTTTGTAAATCCTTTCCAAAACCTTTTGCCTTTCTGTGGATTAGTACAATCAGCAAGCAAATCTCAATGCATAAAGAGCAATCAAACATGCCACAGTTGTGAGTGACTAATTGGTAGTTGTCGCCTTTCTTCCAATTTGCAGTATCATTCCTGATAGTAGCGTTGAGAGTCATCTGTTCTCAGAGGGGCCACAAATCTTGTTGGAGAATCTCATATTTAATTACATGATTTTGTTTCTCCTGTCATAATACTAACATGTCCTATGAGGTTTGAAAAGAACACCACCAATTTGCTAGATCCGAGCACAGTCCCCATTTCATGTACACTTTTTGTCATCTAAATATAATTCTCCTTTAGATTCCAACACACAAGGGACAGTATGATTTGCCAGTCCTTGATATTGCTCTGTCTGCATATTCCATTTCCATAGCCCTATGAGGACATAAGCAGAACTCATTTCCAAAAGTTTATGAAGCAGCTCTCATAAACTAAGCCTGTTATTCAGATAAAAAGTTGGTAACTCTTAATAAGTTGGATGAATATTTTTCAGATGGAATTCTTAAAGGGAAGGGAATAAAGGGAAATTATGCTTATTACAACCGTTTAATGTGGCTGTATCAGAAATATTTATATTTTATGAGACTTTTAACATTATGATTGTAAGCAAATAAGGATGCATTATTTTTATCTGTTCCCTGCTCAATTAAACTTGGAATTTCTGGTTTTTTGGGGGAAGAAAATAATAGTGGTGCAATTGTGGCTCAGCAGACAAGTGATCTAGAAGTTTTATATTTTATCAAATAGTGCCACTGTAGTCTATTCAAAGCAAAAATAAGAGTCAAAGAGATAAGCATTTGTGGGAAGATGGAGTCTCTAAGAGACTGACACCTTAAAGCTGTGATACAGAAGACTGTCACACCTATACGTGTCCCAGCTGAGGGGAAAATGTCAAAGTCTGTGAGATGGACTTGAATAAGGTCACAGAGGTTTTTAATTAGAGGATTTTAACGAGCTTCCCAACTAGATGAGAATTACAGCTGTGGGTGAGTGCCTGTGGCAGTACAGGGCAGCAGCAGTTATCTTAGTATGCTCCATGGAGCGCAGACAGCCTTTGAATGGCAGTTGTGGAATGAATCAGCTGAGCAGGGGCAGGCTCAAGACCCTTTTCTGCAACTTGCAAAAGCAACCCCCTCTTCAAGGCAATTAGTGTGTACTCTGCACTGTTGGGGCAGTGGACAGATAGTCTGCTCA
>KZ506939.1:64659-84119 GCA_002844005.1 Limosa lapponica baueri | reverse complement strand
CAAATTTCAACAGCCAGTCTGCTGAACAAAGTCTCTCTGTATGTACTTATACTGCTGGCACATACTGCCAAATGAAGGAAAACACCTACATCATTAGATAGAATTATATGTCTGAGATGTTACATCATTTAAAATTTGTCTGTCTCTCTCCCTTTTTTGTCTCCCTGCAAAACTGGAAGGGAGAAAGAATGTTATACGTCTTGCTAATGAAAACCACCAAAAAGTTTCTGATATTCGGCTTTGTGTAAGATCTCCATTCAGGACACTTAATCTTTGAAACAGCAAATTTTCTCGGTATTGCTTTCACCACAGGTTCCACAGCAACCTTTGATTTTGAATTGGAATAAATTTTGGGTAAGTTTTATGAAAATATTTTGAATCTAAGTAGGGTGAGCATAAATGGAGACACAACTGTACTGAAGAACCTGGATTGATTAGTCATTGGATCTAACAGTCCGATGTTTGAAGGCAATGGGAAGTATTCAGATAGAACTACTCCAAGTGGGAATCCAGAGTATGTTTTATTTTCTATGCAGACCACGCTCCACCATTATGAGGAAGGCAACAAGAGATAACTTTCTAGCACAGTGGGGTAGGTGAAAGCCAAGTTTGGCAAGATAAGTGAAAAGCTGTAGAAGACAATGAAATCCCAGGAAGGGAGAGGGCATGACTATTGAGAGCTAAATAGATAGGCTACAAATGGAAACTCCAAAAATCACAAGTGATACGACAGAGAAGAGCTGAGCTTGTATCCTCTTCTGGAAGGTATTGCCACATTTACAAGTTCTCAAACTTGCTTTATCAAGGCACTCTTATGAGTGCACTGATATGACATAGTGCATTTAATGCTCTTTATAATTTACAGAGAAATAATTATTAGGTCATTAGTTAAATTAGACCCAGCATGCAAAGAGCTACTAATAAAAACCAGATGAAACAAAGTATTTTTTCCTTCCCTTAGAGACACATTAATGTCAAAATATCATTAAACAGAGGACCGTTTTTTTGCATGACATTAAAGAAGTTACCAGGGAACTGGAGCCTATACCATTCTCATAGGTATGTGCAGGAATTTGCATTTGGGAAATAGAAAGTGAATTGAATAGTGAGAATGCACAAATCCACTCATGTGCTTGACAGATATTTGGTATATTGTGCCCTTGGTCTTGTGAGAAGTTGGTCCTTACACAGTCTCTTGCAAATCTATGTTCTAAAGGTCTTTACAGAAACTGATAAATCAATGAAATGTCATCACAAATACATTTTCTTTATATATTTTGACAAATGCATTTAGCATTACCTGCTTATTTTATGCTTTCTAAAAGATCTGCATAGCTTTTCTAGTAAAACTTGCTGAAGTAATTGAGGTTCAGGTGAAGATATGAGGGGTACTGAGCACACAAAAACTGCAGGGAAAGGCTGGTATCTACAGTGCCAGCAGCTCTTTTATCCTAGATCCAGCCAGGAGCAAATTCAGTCCTTGCTCATACCTAAGCCTTCCTCCAAGATGTCTGTTGGCTCTGAGCAGGGGTAGGTGAGAGAGATGAACTCTTGGGCAGTATCCCTTGCATCCGAGATCTCTGTGTTACATCTTTCCTCCGTATCTGAGAGTCAGTTTGAAAGTGTATGACCTGTGGTTCTAATGGAGTCCATGGGACCACTGCTGCTGCCTTCAAGGCCAGACTCTGCAATCTCATCCTGGATTTTCTGTAGACATTCAGAATGTAACATTTGATATTTCTATATTGTCTCATATTTCTTTGTGTTATGCAAATGGTTTGCACCCCCTGAAAAACCTACTGAATTTCATTAATTACACTAAACAAATTCAAGAGCAGTTTTAACTACACTGTAACCTAGCTTTGCTTCTACAGAGGGCTCACCTTACCCACGCTCCTGGCAACCAGCATTGGTTTTTGGAAGTCATCTTTCCAACTGCTGTGTGCACAGGTAGCATCAAGTAAGAGTTAATTTGGTGAGCAAGAACCAACTGTCTCATATAAAGCCAACCCATTTCTTTCCTTTACCCAAACCATCCTATTGGACCAGGCCACTGAACTCTAGCTAAAAGTGACCTTGATTTGCCTACTAGGCATCAGCTGCATCCTGGTAGGTCTAATAAGTAATTCATTCATTCTTTATCTTAGTCAGCTTTCCTCATTTGTTTTCCTGATTAAATTAAGAAGTAGGGATTTTCATAAATTAATAATTCCAGTGGTTTCCATTTTACTTGTATTATACGGCTCTAGCTGAAACTTCCCCGCGCTGCTTACATACTCCAAAGTTCTCTTTCATGTGTCCCCTGTTTCCTATGATAAGAAAATAAAGGAGGCTTTTATGCACGTGGGGAAGTAGAAAATAAGAGTCTGTTGTAATGTTCAAAGTTCAGATGTTCAACAGCTCACCCAACTACCTACAGATACACTGCAGCAGCTGCTGAGCTTAACCCACATATTTTGTCAGATGTTTCCTTCTCTCTGACAAAGGGACCTTCTCTGCAAAAGATCCTGAGTTCATGGGTTCATTCTTACCATGCTTAGCATTTCCACAATGAGGAGTGTATTTCCTTATTCTCCTGTATTTTCTACTAGCTCTTAATTATGGTAATTTCATGTTCTACTTGCATATGGGAGAACTGAAGCTAAGAGCTTCAAATGAAGCCAGGATCAGTCCCTGCATTAATACTGTTGCAGAGACTGGATTATAGCCAGAATGCTTTTTCTAAGAAGTAGGTAATGCTGTCTCTGGTCAAACCGTGTTCAGCCAGTTAACAGATTAAATAACTCAGATAATAATAGTAGTAGTAGCAGTAATAATAATAATAATAATTTAGGTTATACCAACTAGAAAAATAAAATCAATGCAAAAGTTTTAAAGCCAAGTCTTGTACAGAAACCTTGTTTAAAAAAAAATTCCTGCCTGAAAGAAGAGTTTGGCTGTTTATGATACTACGAAATTAATGCTTGAAAGTTGGCTTTTACAGATTACTGGATTTCTGCAAAGTCCTGTAATAGGACTTCAGATTCACTCAGAACTGAAACAATTTTCTTTTTGTCTTTGTCACTTGTTGTCCTTGCTTATGACAAGGGTCAGCATTTTGAAGTACAATGATTTGGAGCTGTTTGAAGTAAGCTATTGCCTTGTTCCAGTGTGTTAATCAGGACCTTGTAATTAAAAGTAACCTCCCAACAATGAACCAAGGGCTCTGCGGCTCCTTGGCATGCTGGTGGTTTGTTGCTGTGGTGTTAAAACATTTTTATGTTACTGATGGAACAGCTTAGCTATCCAGGAAGAAAGTCGCCAAGTTGGCTAAATACCTCACTGTTACACATTTGTGCAATACGCGAGAGAAAAGATTAACATGGAACAGGATATTTCCTGGTGCACTGGCCACTGAGAGAGGAATGATGGATTTGGGGTAACTGGTGGCATTCATCAGTAGGGCTCTGACTTTCCAGTTTGTAAAAAAAGTTGAGTGAGTTAAATATGCTACGCAACACCTGAATGACAGCATAAAACATGAGTAGCATGTGGAAAAGCTAGGGGGGGGGAAAAAAGATCAAGAACAGCATACTTATAAGGAATGAATTATTTATTTATTATTTATGTATTACAGTCATTGAGATTGTTAAAAACCAGGAATCTCCTCTTAATGGTACAAGAAGCAAGTATGACCATCATTTAGATATTTGGGCAATAGCCTGGAAATGTAACTTGCATATCTGCCTATACATCCTCTTGCCAAATGCTCTCCCCTTTCCCCTTCTCTCCTGGAAACCCTTCCATCCTGTTTGTTACTTCACCTCTTTCACAGACCCATGTCCACGGGGCTGGAGGCACCCAGCTGTCAGCACCCTCCAGCAGGATAAGGTTTGCAAACAGGCACAACATCACCTGGGCAGGAGATTAAAATCAAACCAAAGGGAATGCATTTCAGCCAGGGTACCAACTAATTACAGGAATTCAGTGAAATACAAGGATGTGGAAGCCAAAGAATTAGTGAAAATAGAAAGGAAGCAGAAAAAATCATAGAAGATTGGCCCAACAGAACTAGAAAACACTGTGTTCTGCATGCAGCCTCTGATTTAGGAAGACTCTAAACTTTAGATTGCCAGAATCTAAAGTAAGATTTTACTCTGGGAGAGTAAAATAGGGGGAAAATATTTCTGTATTCATGTTGTTTCTTGTTCCTCTTTAAGCCACTTGGAGACAAGAGAGTTGGTTAGATGGCTTTTTGGTCCGATCTGGTGCAGCAGGTCCTACCTAACAACTTTCTTTTGAGAATGAGAATCAGAAATCTGGCTCAAAATCTTGTCCAGGATCTTTCCCTGTTTATTTCCAGTGTATCTGATTTTATTTTAAATATTGACATCTCATCTGCTATCTTTTAAAATAGATATATTTCTTATATTTTACCAGCTGCACTTTAACCTCAGTGTTAGAAACTCCCTTACTCACCACTGATAGTACTGATGAGATAATGTCCTTGGTGACGGTTTTACATAGTCTTCCTTATGAAACAGGGTCTTATTATTGAAGAATACACATACAGGGGTTTTGCTTTTATGGATGTAATCTGCTGCATGTTTTCTGCATGACAGCATGAGAAAGAGGGAGAGAGAAATGTGTAGGAACTCTTTCATCTTGTTGAAAAGAAATCAGACTTTCAAGGCAAAGGAGAGTGGTGGTTTTTGTATACTGACAACAGCAACACCAAAGCAGTATCACTCCCAAGTCCTACAGAGAATATTCCTGTACTGAGGACTCAATTAGTACATCGGTTTACCTTAGCAGCAGCAAGGTACTCAGCTTCTGGGCTGAGGAATTAATCTTGTCAAAGGCTTTAAAATATTGTTAAAAATAAACCAGGATCACTTAAAACATCTTTTCAGGTGGTGGTTGTTAATCTGCTCTCCTCTGCACCTAGTGTCCAGGCCTAATTGCCTTGTATGACCTGGTGATGAATTGGTCTTATGAATGGTGCTGTGGCTGGATTACTTTGCAATTGCTAACCTAAATATTTGCAGGGAGGATTTCCCTTCTTACAGGGCCTGCTTTGTATTGGGTGGAATTGTTAAGATTGAGATGCCTTAATGTAATTAATACAGCAACATGCAGACGTGCCTACTTTTTTCTTCTTCTTCCTTTTTTTTAATTTCTTTCTTTGTTGTTTTGCTGTGTTCTGACTGTAATAAAAGATTTGGCATGAACTGGTGGTAAGTGAACTGTTATTCCATTTTTCTATATTTTCAACTCAATTTCGAGTTAACAAAAAGTAGTGGATGAACATCCCCAAAAGCCAACTCTCTTATTTACAGAACATACACAGCATGGGAAACATGGGTAAGTATTTCTTGAGTTGTTTTATTAACAGCCTAAACTCAGATTACTAGTATGAGCATACTACTCCTAGCAGTGTGTTTGGCGTCCAAGCCTTCCTAAGCCTGGATGAGACTGCTGGCAGTGGTTGTAAGAAGTAACAGTAGTTTTCAGAGAGGGAACGGTCCTCTGAAAACGTAACAGAGTTCCAACTAGTAGTAATAAAGGGCAGAAATTCTGCCATTAATTTTACCAGATGCTGAACTGTCACATGATTGAAATCCTGGTTGTCATGGGGAACTTAATCCATTCCCTTGTCTGCCAGAGGGACAACACAGCAGGGCACAAGCAATCCAGAAGGTTTCTGGAGTGCATTGAGGATAACTACCTAACGCTGGTGACTGAGAAGCTGATGAGGAAAGGCATTCTGATGGACCTCCTTACGCTTACAAACAAGAAGGATCTGGTGGAGGATGTGGAGGCTGGGAGCAGCTTTGGCTGCAGCGACCAATAGCGATGGAGAATAAGATCCTGAGAGGAAGAAACAGGACAAATAGCAGGATCACAGTCCTGGGCTTCTAGAGAGCAGATTTTGGCCTCTTCAGGAATCTACTTGGAAGAATCCCATGGGAGAACATCCTGGAGAGAAGAGAGCTGGTTGGCTTTCAAGAACCACCTCCTCCTCCAAGCTCAAGAATGGTCCAGTCCCACAAGCAGGAGATCAAGCAAAGATGGAAGGAGGCCTGCATGGATGAGATCCTGGCAGGAGCTCTTGACAGAACTCAAACATCAAATGGAAACATACAAGAGTGTTTTGGGTAGAAATGGCAGGGTTTTGTCAGTGGGGCGCTGCATGGTGACTTTTATGAGGAGAGGCTGGGGCTGCCCCATGCCTGACACAGCAGGTTCCAGCCGGCTCCACAATGGACCCGCTGTAGGACACAGCTGAGCCCATCAGGGAACCTGGTGGTGCCCCTGGGAAAGCATACTTAAGAAAGGGGCAAAATACTGTGCAGACAGTGAGGAGAGCGGAAAAAAGTGTGACAAACAGCTCCGTAAACACCAAGGTTAGAGAAGGAGGGGGAGGAGGTGCTCCAGGTGCCAAAGCATTCCTCTGCAGCCCATGGAGAGACCACGGTGGAGAAGGTATCCACACTGCAGGCCATGGAGAGGACTACCTTGGATCAAGTGGATATTTCCTGAAGGAACTGCGGCCCTTTGAGAGCCCATAAGGAACAGGTTCTCCTAACAGGAGCTGCGGCCCATGAAGGAACCCTTCTGGAGCAGGTTTATCCTGAAGAACTGAAGCCCATGGAGAGGACCCATGCTGGAACAGTTCTTTAAGGACTGCAGCCCATGGAAAGGATGCACGCTCAAGCAGAGGAAAAGTGTGAGGAGTAAGGAGCAGCAGAGACAAACTGCAATGGACTGACCAGAACTGACCATAATCCCTTGTTCACCTGTGTCACTTGGACAGGGTGGGGTAGAAGAGTGGGGAATGAAGCAATGAAGCTGAGCCTGGAAAAAAGAGATGGATGGGGGGAAGGTGTTGTTTTAATTTGCCTTTGTGTCTCACTATCCAAATCTATTCAAATTGCAATAAATGGAACTAATTTTCCACAAGTGGAGTCTCTTTTGCCCATGACAGTAATCGATAAGTGATCTCCCTGATTTATCTTGACCTATGAGGTTTCCATCTTACTTTTTCCTCCTGTCCTGTTAAGGAGAGGTAGTGAGAGTGGCTGGGTGGGCATCTGGCAGCCAGCCAAGGTCAACTCACCACCAAGAGGTAGAAGCAGGGGCAGGTGACCTAGGAGGTATGCAGAGACACTGTCCAAGCATGCAGGGATTCGGTCAGGAAAGGCAAAGCCCACTGGGAATCAAAGCTGGTGAGGGACATAAAGGACAACAACGAAGTACATGCGTATCAGCAGCTAAAGGAAGACTAGAGAAAATGTGGGCCTACTGCTGAATGTGGCAGGGCACCTGGAGACAAAGGACCTGGGGAAGGCTGAGGTACTCCATGCTTTCTTCACCTCAGTCTTTACTGGTAACACCAGCCTTCAGCAATCCCAAGCCCTGAGTGGGAACACATGGAGAAAGAAAGACGTACCCTCAATAAGGATCAGTTTAGGGAACATTTAATAAAGCTGAACGCCGAAGTCCATGAGACTTGATGGGATGCACCTATGAGGGCTGAGCGAGCTGGCTGATGTCATTGCAAGGCCAGCCATGACGATCTTCAAAAGGTTGTGGTCACTGGGGGGAGGTTTCTGAGGACTGGAAGAAAGTACATGTCACTCCTGTCTTCAAGAAGGGCAACAAGGAGGATCTGGGGAAGTACTGGTTAATCATCCTCAGCTCAGTCCCCAAGAAGGAGGTGGATCAAATCTTCCTGGAAGCCATTTCCAAACATATGAAGTGATTGGGAGTTGTCGACAGGGATTTATGAAGGAGATATCATGCCTGATCAACTTGATAGCCTTCTACAACAAAATGACCAGCTTAGTGGACAAGACGATAGCAGTGGATTTTAGCAAGGCATTTGACACTGTCTCTGATAACATGTTTATAGACACACTGAAGAAGTACGGACTAGCTAAGCGGATAGTCAGGTGGATTTAAAACTGGCTGAACTGCTGGGTTCTAAGACTTGGGTTCTAAGACTTGTGATCAATGGCATGAAGTCCATCTGGAAGCCAGTCACTAGTGGTGTACCTCAGTGGTCAGTACTGGGGCCAATACTGTTTAACATCTTCATTAATGACCTGGATGATGGGACGGAGTGCACCCTCAGCATGTTTGCAGAGGATACAAAACTGGGAGGAGTACCTGATACACAGACGAGAGCATCTGACATATGACAAGGGGCTGAGAGAGCTGGAGAATAGGATGTTCAATGTGGAGAACAGAATGCTCAGAGGGATCTTATTAATGTGTGTAAATACCTGATGGGAATGAAGAGGTAAAAAGGATGGAGCCAGACTGTTCTCAGAGGTATGCAGTAACAATCCAAGAGGCAATGGGCACAAACTGAAATAGAGGAAATTTCATTTAAGCAGAAAAATAAATGTTTTTCATGGTGAGAGCGGTCAAACACTGGAACAGACTGCCCAGAGAGGTAGTGGAGTCTCCATCCTTGGAGGCTCCAAAAACTTCCATTTAAAACCTGACAGGACGTGGCTCTGAGCAACCTGCTCTAGCTGACCCTGCTTTGAACAGGGGAGTTGGACTAGATGATCTCCAGAGGTGCCTTCCAACCTCAACCCTTCTGTGATTCTGTGAATAGCAGGTATTTAAATCTAACATATAACTTTTCTAGACTCCACCCAATTGGATGCTTGTTCAGTTTCTGTGATTAGATCTCAGTAAACCAGATATTTATAAATCTCCTTGTCACAATTTCAGACAGTAATCATTGTTTTGGGTCAAGGAAGTTATTTTCCATTGAGATGTATTTGCTCTATTTCTGCTTTGACTTGAGTAGCTAACATATGCCCCTGATTCACCTGATTTTTGGAAACATATACTTTCATAGTTTATAGTACAAACCTGGATACAGCAGAATAGAACAGAAGTAGTACAGTGCAGTATTGCACTTCACAAATGAGGTAATTAAGCCTGGACAGTTGTGATTTCCTGGTAATTTTGAACCAGGTTATTCTGACTGGTTGATTACTGGCCTTCTGGAGGTTCCTCTAGCTGTTTTGGTTGCTTCTGCCCTAATCATCTCTTGAGAATTGCATTACATAAATTCTTTATACAAGTTTGCTCTGTTGATTGTTCTTTGTTCTGGAGATTATTCTCCAGAATATTCTTCACCAAAAACTGAACATTGCTTTTGTATTTTGACTACTTCACATTTTGGATGTCAGCATCTCAGATCATCAGATCAAAATCTGAAATGCTCAAAATTTAAAGGAAATTTCTGAAAAAACTTTGAAAATACTATAAGAGTCATAGCATATGCTTCATACACATGAAAGGTTTAACTTACTCAAGTTTGTAAAGTACTTAGAGACTTTGAGATTGCAGGTGCAACTGAGGTACAAATATAATGATCTATTGTTCTCTAAGCAGGAACCTCATCAAGGTATTTCAGTTACTGAGTTGCCAAAACTGAACTGGACTTTGCTACTAGTCTTGCCAGAAAGTTAAGCTTCATATAGCTCTCTAACCTAGGTCTGTCTTCCATAACAGCATATGATATCCTGAGCATAAACAAGGTTTCATGGGCAGGAATACCAGAAACTGCAAGTAAAAACATTTATCACATTTGTGTCTCTGTTGTTCATTATTTTTGTTTTTCATGTGTGATCTGAATCCTGATCCTTCTCTTTGCACTTTTGAAGTGCCTGGAGATCGACTTCTGCCATATAGTATTATCTGCATTTCAGTTTCTCCTAAAATTTCAAACCACAAAGCGAGAAGTAGTATTTTCTTCACTTCCTCCCCACCCCAGGACCATGACCAAAATCAACATGCATCTGACAACATCATAGATGAGCACCCTGCTGAGCGATTTGAAATTAAGAAAATTACTTGGACTTAGCCTTTAAGGTAATCTTTACTTAAAGCCTGGTAGAAGCAGAGGAAAGTCCCCTTAACTTCAGTGGACCTTGTATCTGACTCAGAAGGCTTAAAATGATAGAAGGCCAGCCTTGCATGAGAAGAACACGGCAATGAGGAGCTTGATTTCTCCTTTTCACTGAAGGCTTTGAGCATAAGTTAAACATTGGGGAGTTGTAGTTCTGTCTTTATATTTTCATAGAGTTAATTTTCTTGGTACTGAGATTCCATCAGAGCTTTCATTTAAAATGAATGTAACTAATAATTGGGAATTCTAATTGGGAATTCAATAATATCTGATTTGCAAATTATTGCATGAGACATATATGAAGCCTCATACTTCATCATAAATTATTAATTAGGTTTTGAAAATTATCTTGGATGTGTAAATCTATTATTAAGCAAATCTGTTGGCATTTCTACTTTTAAGAAATTAATGTAATATTGCCATTGAAATTTCTACTTGTGATTATTCATAGAATAACTCCAAGAAACCTAAGAGAGAAATTAATTTATCTTCGACTTAATATTCTCTTTCATTCGGGACTGCAGTTATTCCCCATGTGCTGTTGCTCTAATTCAGAAAAAATACAGTTGGAAGTTGCAATTTCTTTTGGAAAAGAAAAAAGACGATGGAATCACATTCTAGCAGCTCTTCTTTATATGTTATTTTGGCTTCTGTATAAGAAGGGATATATAGGATGGAGCTGTACTGGTGTTTCTGACTGGTGAGCACAAAGCAGGGGGACTTCTACATTTTTGTATGTGATGCCAGGCTCTCAGGATAAATGTGGGTCTCTAGGGGAGTGTAGTTTCTCTCTCTGTACATCAGGCAGCAGAAACAGGGCAGCACGGGTCCCATCTTTCCGTCGGGTGTGTATCTGTGTTGTTCTGCTGCTGGGATAACTCAGCTCCGCACCTGCAGTGCCTTCTGCACACCCAGGTGCTTTCCTGTGGCACTTCACAGGTCTCAAAGACATAATTATACCTTTGACTTCTGCCTCTTTCATTTGTTACAGTAAATGACCAGGTAGGACCAGGTATGACTTTGTTGTTTGGTTCTGCTGCTGACACCTGCAAATACTAGAGCTGGGCGGTAAAGTTTTGAGGCTGGTTGTTATTTTCATTTTTTGTGGATGTCTATTTAGCATGTGCCTTTCTGAGTCATCCATTTTGTCCACGCTGTCAGGTGCAGCTTGCCCGGGGTAGACTCCAGCTGATAATAACCAACTCACAGTTTACACAATATTTAACTAGAAGTCTTTGGCTGCAACTTTCGGTTATTTCTGCCTTAACTGCTTGATTTTACTTTCACCAGAACGCTCCCCAAACCTTTGCTTTCATATGGTAAATATGTAGGTATGCTGCATATAAGACTGTTCAGCACAAAATTTTAATGAAACGCTCCTGTCAATGTGCTTGCTTCTCTCTTGTTACAGTTATTTTAAGTGTATGTTTAACTTGCTGATTTCACACACCGCTGTGCAGCCATTTGTTATATATTAACTTAAGACTCAATCCCACAAGGTACTGACTGCTGCTGGATCCTGCCAAGCCCCTTTCACTCCCAGCGGCGTTGAAGGGTTTACAGGGTGCTCAGCACCTCGCAGGACCGAGCCCTGAATCCAGGCAACAACAGGCTCTTTCAAAAACCAAACAGGTTTTCTGGGACAAGGTTCATACTGTAACTGGTTAATATTCTGTGCAATGGATTTTCATACATTTAGATAAAATCTTATCCAGAACAACCGATCTCGTAGTTAATGGCTGCTGGAAGACATAAACGTTTAGGTATGTATGGTGGTAATTAATTACATTTTACAATTATGGTTTTATTAGTTGTTGCAGTTAAGTGCGAAACCATGGCTGAGACTAATATTTAATCTTTTGCGTGTTGGCTGCAGTGTGCTTTGCCCCTCTGTTAAAGTGTCTGTGGTTTTTAGAGTTGCTGATGATTGGGGCAGTTCATCCAGCAAAGCCATTTGGGCATCACTCATCCCTGCGCTGACGCGCTGGGCAACGGGGCGCTTCGTCCGCTGCAACTGCAAGGGGACCCAGGAGAAATGCTTAATGGCCAAATGTATCTTAGTGAGACCAAGACGTGGTGTAGCCTGTGCAAACTATAGTAGTCATTATTGCTTTCTCTGAAACTTGTTTCCTGAGAAGAGTGTGGCATTGGTCAGTGTGGTAAATTCAGATGTATCTGGCACAGAAAAAGTGCTGTAAGGTGCCGTTTCTAAATAGTTTTTCTCACTTTTTTATATGCAGATGAAGACCATAATCTTCCATTGTTTGCAAGGAAAAAGACAGGACCTTTAAGTGATTGGGGTTTAATTCCATCTGCAAACAAGGAAAGTTACTTCCAAAAACGCAGCCCCTGCCTTCCCTGTTCAACACCCTGCCATGACCAGCAGGCAAGGAGATGCTCTTTGATTTTGGTCCTGGTATCACCTCCAAATGGTGGTAATTAGGAACTAAAAACTAATCCCGAATTTTGCTTTAAGACTTATACTTAAGGTTGGGCAGAGAGCAAGGCACAGTTCTGTTCTATGGACTGTTGGAAGAATCTCACTTTAATTCAAATACACTTGTGTGTTAATACCTTATCTCTTCAAAATAAGCAATCACACTGTTGGCCTTTGCCCTCACTCCCACAAGTTAACTGTCAGTTGCACACACGTTTACATGTGGATTATCTCTTGAGATCGGTGTGATATTAAGCATGCCATAGCAGAGAATCACATATGTAAAACGTTTGCAAGATCACAGCTCTGGCGATGTACTCTAACTGAAATCAGGGTATGAAATCAGTATGTAAATAGACAGAGGATTAAGCAACTTGCTGACTGCTAGTTTGCTTGGAGTAATGGCTGTCCAGTTGGCTGCTGTGCTTTTCTGGGGAATAAGCAAAAAACCCAAACAGAACTGAGCTTTTAGAAGTCTTTAGTAAATTAGAGAGGTTTCTGTGGAACTTTAACCACAATTAGCTAAGCTAGCAACGCTAAGAAGAGTTGTTTACCCGTTAAAAGAAAGTGGGGAAATAGGTAGAAGTTTATGGGAACAAAAGTGGACTGTTGATGCCAGTGAAGTATTTTCCAAAACTTTCAGTGTAGGATGAAGGCACCACATGATCCCATGTAAGAATATTGCAGCAGAAAGTAGTCACAAGTACTCTATATCCTCCCTGGGAAAACAACTGCTGGTTTAGGGGAAATGAGGCTGGGGTTGGTTGTATGCTAATTCCCTTTCATTACTATGTGTTAGCAAAGCTGTTTAATACTGCTGTAAAGCCTGGATTTCACTGTCCTCTCATTTAATACCAGGTTAAATCTGGAATAATAAGCTCTCAAAAGCTTAGAGGTTCCAGTAAAATGAGATTTGGCTAAAAATTACATGTTGGTTTCTACTAGTAACAGTGTTGTCGCTTTGGTGCCCTAAGCAATGAGAGAAGCAAGACTGGAGAGAAAAAGAGAATATGCTTCATTAGGATGTTGAATGATGTAGTAGAAGTTGCTATGTCTTATTGCAAACCTTAGAAAGGATTTATTTCTCCAGAGAGCCTGAACTCCCTCTGTCCCCCTTTTCTCAGACTTCAGAACAATGACAAAAGTAATAGCCAATTTTGAACCATTTCCAATAGTTTGTGTGATGTATTTGGCGTAAGTGTTGGAAAATCGGGACAAAGAATACTGTGCCTTGAACAGGATGGCTGTTATTTCAGTGTTTCTCAGGCAGCAATGTCTGTGACTCTGAGGGCCGAACACAGAACGAGAGCTGTTTATCAGCTGAACGATAGCAGGATTTCTGGTAAATTAAGCATCTTCTCTTGGCCTGGTATGGTGAAGTATAAAGCTGATACTACAGTCAGCTGAAATTGGCTTGTTGTAAAGGTGCACCTCTGACTCTTTGGTTAAAAAAAGGGCTCTGGAATGCATTTGTCTGGGAGTCTTCAGGACTTTCAGAGTTAAAGCTTTCATGTAAATCTTGTCCCTGCTAGGAAAATTACCAGATGCTGACAGGGGGTGTCACCAGTGGCTCAGCTGAACATATGCTGCATATGGCTCGGCTTCAGGGGCTGGGCAGGGAGGCCGTGTACCCCGCTGCCACGGGGACTGGTGAAAACAGGTTTTAAACCAACTGGTTTCAGCATAATACTAAAGGTTTGCCTCTACACAGTGTTCCTCCTACCAGTGAGACTGAATAACTAATCAGGCATAGATTGGCCTGCCAAAATTTTTGCTGCATCAAAAAAGAGTTAGATGGCATCTTTACTGAGCTGTTTTTACAAACGGTATTTTTTTGAGGTATGGCACAATCCCAATGTCCTTGCACTGGGACTATATTGCATTATTTCCGTGGGGAAGCTGGAATTGAAACTGAAGATGAAATTAAATGTAAAGCAGATTAAAATCTCTATTTACCTTAATGATTGATTTTAATCTCTGAATTTGACACAACAGCACTTCATAGGAAATTCGATTAATCATTTTCTGGAGAAAGTATTTTCCTGCTTTCCCAGAGATCATACTTAAAAATATTTCCTGTTTGGGATGCTGCCACAGAATTTGCATTTCTTTGTGTCTCATTTGCGAACCGGCTACAGACACCCACCCAGAACCACCACCCACACACCCACCTCACACCCACATGTCCTGGCACCCTACGGCTTTCAAACACAACACACAGGGAATAAGCTGAGGGCCCTTCTGCATTTCCCCAGCCCTTTCCAATACACAGCACTCCTGGGCACCTCCTGAGACAAATCTCGAGCCTGGAGCCATTTCAGGACTCCCATTGCTTGTGAAAGGAGGAGTTTCCACTCGCCTTCCTGTGCCTTCCTCCCTGCCCGTGGATGCTTACTTCCACCTCCTGCCCTGCAACAGCTCGGGTGCAGCCGGGGGAGCTGGTTCAACTCACAGCCTGGCAGGAAAAAGCAGAAGGGAGGTCCAGCATCTCTCCCTTTAGGTGGTGGCACGCTCTTAGACTGGCTGGAGCTATCACTTCTGCCTTCGTCGGTAGAGACCAGGTAGATCGAAGGAGATGATGTGAACAGGACAAGGTGGTCTATGGGGAGTGACAACATCTCTGGGTCGGTGTGTGAGAACAGGGGAGAGCAAAGCAGCCGTTCCCATCCTGGCACAGAAAGAGAAAGTTTGCTGAATTATGTCATGAAAAGCGAGAAGTGGGAAGAGATCTGACTCAAATACTTAGTATTGCCTAAGCAAAACACACCCCTAGGACAGAATTGATGCAACCTGCCTGTCTTTCATACTGCAGCTAGAAATACAGCTCACACCTCTAGCTTAGTATTTTAGTTGTGTACCCCAGCATGTTGAGGGAATGGCTGCTAAGGTTTCTCTCATTAGATTTTCTTAACCTGAAGTTTAACAAGGCCTTTTTAAAAAAGGGCAGTGTGACTGGCAGAAACCGAAGTGTCCATTTTGCTGCTTGCAATGTTTAGGCGAAGACAGCTCACCAACGTAAATTAACTGTTGTAGTAAGAAAATGTGTAATCTTTCAGATTCAGAGCTATCCTGTGCTCATACAAGACATAAATTATTAGCCAGATCTGCAAATTCCAGTTTAGAAGATTAATGGACCATCATCAAAATAGGCAATTGAATCTTGAAATAGGCACTTTAGTCTGAACTCCTTTCAAAAAACTGGACTTTAGGGTTTGTCTTCTGTATGGGTAGATAATGGATTATTTTCTTTGTGTGTACACTTTTTATAGCTCTCATCACCGTAAGCATCAAAGTGCCAGAGAAGCATTGATGGATTTGTCCTTGCAGGCCCATAGGTTATAAGGTACTACTCCTATCATCACTTACTTTACACATATGGCACTTAAACTGAGAAAAGTATGCTGAACTGCCAAGGTCAGAGAGAAACAAAAATCCAGAATCCCTCTTCCCCAGCCTCAGCCATAAAGACATCCTTCCTGCCTTAGATGGGGGGTTCATTTTTTTCAGATGATTTACCATTACTTTCAGGGCTGGTAAAATCCAGAGTTGTTTAACCTCTACTCATAGGAATATGGGTGTAGGAGCCATAAAGGTCTCTTGAGGCACTGGTTCCAGTTCCCCCCTGTTTCAGACAATTATGCCATGTAGTACCTTAGATATACATAACTAACGTACTAATTAGCAACCTCAGGCTAATTAGGTTAGGTTTTCTTCCATGCTGTTGTAATAGGAAGACAGTTGCCTGATTCCAGTCTTCCGGTCTTTAAAAATCTTCTGATTTCCCACCAAAATCTTTATAACCATGCATTGATAATATGGAGGAGTATTAACCAGAAAGCGCAAGGAATCTTTTCCTTCCTTTGCAGACAGCTTGTCAGCTTTGACACTTTGAAATAGTTAAAAAAATACCCCTAACAACCCTTAAAAACCAGAAGTCTAACAGAAATGTAGACACAGATGGATGCCAGCCAGTGGAAACCTCTGCTAGCCCAAATGAGCATACATTCACAAGTTTTTAGGGTCTCCAACAGCACAAATAAGCTGTGGCAACCCTACCTAATGCCCTCTACTTACACCTGTAGTGTATCTGAATGACTAACTTGTGCAGCTGCAATATCTTGCAGAGGTAGTCAATATGTATTATTTGTATTGATTCTTAGAAACAATTATAATATTACAAATAGCATCAGGTTGCAAGCGAATTCCTTGACTATCCTGCTGATAAAAGATCTCATTTAGCATGTGTGGGTGTTTTTAACAGGGCCAGTAAACTAGACCAAAATTTATAAATTTGTATGTGTCTGATTCCATGTCCAGACAAACAAGTTTCCAAGTGAACGGCATCTTTAAAATCAGATAACTTCTTTTCCTGCCAAAATAAACAGACACTTTGCTTAAATTTGATCATACCTGTTTTAAAAAAATACTTTTGATTTTGGCGTTAATAAAGAAGAAGGTAGGTAGTTACTACAGCACCAGAGAAAGAGAGGGATGTGTATTAGATAAAGGCTTGTCATTGCTTTGAACTTTTCATGCAGGCTAAATTCAGAGCATGTATATTAATGAAAATGCCCAGCAAGTAAATGTTATAGCACTTCATTGGTATCCACTTTGTTCAAATTGGGTTTTTTCTAGCTTTTCCATTCCATACCATGTTGGATAGATTAAATTCAAACGAGAAGTAGAAGTTATTGACAAACTAGAGGTAGAACTAGCAAGAAGATTTATTTATTTATTTATTTTGAAAAAGAAAGAGAAACATGGTGGAGATGGTAATTCAATCTTCTGGTGCAAGAAATGTGCCCATGAATGTTAATTTAGTTCAGACTGTAACAAAGACAGCAAGTTTGTCATTGTGAAAAGAGACTAAACAAAGAAAAGTATTGATACTAATTGAAAAAAAAACCTGTGTGGTTCTTGAAGCACATGGATCAAGACCGCCTAGAAGCCTCCAACAAACCCTGATGCTTGCCCCCAGATGCTACCTGTTTCGCCTTTTTTTAATCTTAATGAGATATTCGCTGTTCTGACCTCATAAATGTATCAAAAGCCGTAAATGTTCAGGGTTTTTTGCCCTGGCCAGCATGGAGTTAACTAAGGTGCGCAGCTGCACCACAACCAATTGGGCATTTCTGTTGCATCACGCTGGGCCAATTATTCCACTGAGACCTGTTATTTTATTATAATAAGCATCAGAAGCAAGGTGATCTTATATAACGTCGCATAACTTCTACTGATGTGGCTTCATTCCTAATGAAGTCCACTACCTGCTTCACTTTTAAAGCATTTGCGTCTTTTCCAGTATCTGATGGACACCGTCCAACACCTGATGTATCCCTGCTCCCTTCAGCACAGCTGAATGATTTAAGTGAGGATTGGGCGCTGCTTTTTCTTCCTTCTCGAGCCCAGGGAGAAGCACCATCACCCAAAAATCACATAAACCCGCACACAGCACCTTGCTGTGGCCCCCATGCAAAAATGGCTCTTGGCCTGAGTGGGGCAAACACCCACTGCAGGTGGTCCTCAGCCCTCAAACTCTTCATGGCCCTTTCTCTATGTATTTATTCTTCCACTGACTTATTTTGGCCTCCTGGTTGCATAACAAGGCACCTTCATATCCTCAGGTAATTTTGGAAGGCCGCAGTTTTGAATAGAGAGGACAGGATGGCAGGGTAATTAAGTGGGTGGGGAAGAAGGTTGATAAATAGCTCTTAATAGTCACTTTTACATGCTATTATTTCGATCAAGGAAAATAAATACAGAATGGCTGTAGGGCCGTCAGAGGCTGCAGCTGTGGCGTAGGAAAGGATGGCAGCTAGAGTGGAGGAAGAAGAGAAAGCAAATGGCTGCAGAGTGGGACAATCCTAACTCTTTTTCTGTGATCGCACCCTTTCCTCCCAGCTAGTCCTTATCACTTTAATGTACATCCATCTAGCAGAAAATCTAATGTAAGTTTTTTCAAGACAAAAGGAAATATATATGTGGTATAGGGAAAAAAAAAGAAAGCAATTTTTGACTAATCTCTTTTCCTTCCTATTTCTGTCTACTTTACATCTCCACGGCCCTTTTCCTTCCTACATCTCACACTTTGCGAGACACAAAATAAAGGTGGAATTCAGCCTTCCTAATTGGTAACGGGAAGTCTTCTTTATGTTTAAACACAATGATCTGTTTATTGGAAACTGCTCTTCTGTAGTACCAGCCATCTCTTCATGTCATGCTGTCTGAATAATGCCTCTTGAGGATGGAGAGAAAGAATAGCATCGCAGTCGGACCCCGTGGGGTTATAAATAGCATTCTAGCAGCCTGAAAGGCTGAAGCCATCATTAAGTTGCATGCAGCTGCAGTGGTGTAGGTGGGTGAGTAAGAGCAACTCGGAGATGGGATAATGGTAACCTGGTACACAAGGGTCATTTTTCATTGATGGCGTCACTCCATCGGGCTATTGTGCTCTCCCTAAATTAGGTCTCTGTGTTTAACAGAGCTGAGCAAGCTCAACCTCAGCAAAGCACATTTAAAAGAAGATTAGAGGGAAAAACAGTTTGTTGTGTGTTGTGATTTAGACCAAATTATGATAAACTTCTCTCACTTTGGTCAGTAATTGCCTTTATCAGCAGCAAAGTAAATGCAACAGGAACTGGCCTTTTGCAAGTAGCATACCAGCTTCCTACACAAGGGCAATGGTGACTTTCACTGGGCAAATTAAGAAGTTAATGCTGCAATTTAAACCAAGCTGTCCTTTGATTGTTTTCCTTAGCAACATGATTCATTTTCTGGAATGGATTTTTTCAGTGCCAAGACAACAAAAGACTTGAATTTGGAAAATCCCTTTCAATTTATTATTGCTAATTTGTTTGCAGATATACACAAATGGAAAAAACCTACATTAATTTCACACAGTTTATATATAAAACAGATGAAAATAATTAGCAGCCTACATTAGTTTGACCTTGCATACACAAACATAATACTCTTCCCTCATTTCTACACTGAACAAACTGAGATCTTGATCCTGCTCCCAGTGAAGTCGGTGGGGGAGTTGCCTTTAGCTTCAATAGATATATGACTCAGCTTAATTCCCCCTGTGGGACCTGTCAATGTGTAAAG
>KZ506939.1:33108-59701 GCA_002844005.1 Limosa lapponica baueri | reverse complement strand
CCGGCTGCGCCCACCGCCATGGACGACCCCCACCGGCTTTTTGCATCTCCTGCTCTGCCGCCGGGCCCCCTCTGCTTGCCAGGGGCCACCCCCCCATCCCCGCTGGCCCTCGGATCCCCTGCGGCCACTCGGAGACAAAGAAGGGGCCGGGGCTGCCTCTCTCCCTGGAGCACAGCTGTACGTTTTCTCTCCTCCTTTCGGGGCAGCGGCAGGTTTGTGAAGATCCCGCTGACCCTTGCAGAGAGAACCCTGCCGTGACCCGCGTTTTTAAGATGGACTGGGCATCCCAGTGGTTTCTGGGCGTTGTGGAGCACGGTGGTGCAAGCACCTGCCTGCCCGGCAAAGACCCCCGGCTGGGGTAGGGGAGGCAGGGCTGGGCTCCACACACGACTTTCCCAAGCACCAGAGCTCGCTTTGGGCTGCTGGATCTCCCCTGCTGGGCTCGGGGATTCCCTTTTACAGCACGTCCCAATCACAGAGGCTCCAGTCACTTCCAAATTGAAGTTTTCATCATACTGTCGTGACAGCATAGGCCAGCTTCTGCCTTCACGGACTTCTGAATCTTGTTTTCTTTGGCTAGGGAAAAATGCTTTGCTGTGCACCTGGTGTAACTCTTAGGTTTACCTGCTAGGGGACACACAAGACACTCGAGTGCCATGCAGCCTTCCGACAGCAGCGAGCGTAGGGAAAAAACATATATGTTTTCCTCTTCTCTGACTACTGTTTGAGCCACTTGATGGAGGTGCTTGGTTTTTAGGGTGAAAGCTTCTCGTGTGTCTTGGGGCTCAGTGCTGAGCGCTGTGAGGAGAAGGACTGGATTGCTGTTGGGTTTTCTCTCTCTAAGCGTGTATGTGGACTATATTTAGTGCAGTAAGGTGGGTGTGGTACTCATATTGAATTTATTAGCTTATTAAGCATTGGAGAAACAGGTACATATTGAAATTATTCTGGTCTCTTAAATTGCTAATGAATGCAATTATACTTTGAGGGAATTATGAATGTCTTCTCCGCACCACTGCAACACACCTTTGTTCAGCGAAAAAGAACTCCTTCATTTCATGCCTGTCTTTATTTCCTCCAACGGGGCTCAAACTTCTTTAAGTTGGGGACTTTGTAAGGAAACTTCTCTAATGGTTGCTTTTGTTTTCCTGGTGCAGGCAGTGCAGCCTGAGGAGCTGAGCCCACCTGGTCCATGTGAAAGCAAGACAAACCGAGGTGCAGCAGATGAAGGAGAGGCAGCGAGGTCAGCTGGTGGAGACAGCAGCGTCGCTGTGAGCTACCCCAGCCTCCGTCTCCATGCCTACAGCATCGAGAGCATGACAACGTTTCCCAATGGCTGTGGAAATGGCACCACCGTTACTTGTATAGTTATGGATAATAAAGAGCCCCAAAACCAGACTACCTGTGTCAGTCATAATGGCGGATACAGCACCAGCAACAGTCATGAGGAGGAAATCCAAGAGGATAAGCTCAGCCCTTCCAAAATCATGCGCTTTTTCACCACCCCTCGGAAACGGGCTAATTCCAGCTCCGACAGGCCTCGTTCTCTGGTTTTGATGGGCAACTCATCCACGTGGAATGCTTTGTCTTCCATCAAAAAAATGGGATCTTTCAAGAAGTTGAAATCTTCAGTTCTCCAAGGAATTCAAACAAGGGAATGCTCAGACATCTTAAATGAGAATGGCGTAGTCAACCAGGGTTCAAATGGGTCCGTGGTGAGAGTTCAGACTAACAGATATTCCTATTCGGGGCCTCTACATGATTTCCAGAACACAGTGGATGGTTTAGCCTCTGACTGCTCTGATGCAGAGGATGGCGATGAGTCTTTCCTGAGGAATACCCATCGCTCACGCAGCATCAGGCGGGCTTATGGTGCTGGCCGCATAAACTTACTAGACACGGATAAAGTTCAGAGTCATCACAACTGTACGAGGCCAACATCACCAGTCATCACAGAGCCAAAGCTCTGTGAAATTTTGGTGAAAGACTCTGAAAATAACAGGATCATTTATCGGAGAAGCAAAAGTTCGGATAACTTGAATTTTCTGAAAAAAAGCTCATTCAAACGGAAGTCCACCTCAAATCTCACCGACCTCAAGGTTGCGAATGAAAAACAGATGCCAACAAGGACTGTGAGTGTTACTTCTACCGACTCGGACAAAACTGGTGGGAACCCCGAGAGGAGATCCAAGCGGTGGAAGAGCCCTATCAGGGCAAAGGATTTTGACCGAGTTTTGAAACTTGTCAGTAACGTTACAGATGTTGCGTGGAAGAAGGATGGCCCAAAGAACACGGCTCCTTCTCCCAGCGAGCAGTCCCAGAGAATAAGGTCAAACAGCAGACTGCACGATGACTACTCCCGCAGGGTTTCCAGCAGCACGGATCATGACAGAAAGAGATGCACCTCCTCAGTATCTAGTCCAGACTCTTCCTTGCCGGGAACACCTTGTCTGCAAACGCCTGCCGTTGCTCAGGAGAAAGAGGCTGAAATGAATGTAGCTGTTGCTGAAGACAGAAGCCTCAGGACGTCATCAGGTATCCCAGACTCTGATAGCTTATCACCCACGCTGAATGACACTAGTCCATTTCCCAATGAAGTGTTTTATTCGGACTCGGATGAACCAAAAGCTCCCCAGCAGTTTACATATGAAGCTGAAAACCCTCACGTTCCGGTCAGGCCGACTACTCCAAAGCCTCAAAGTCCCACTGCAGAGAAGGTCAAGTGCAATATGAATTTCCAGTGCCCAAACCATCACAGCACGTTGTCACTGAGCTCATCGGAGAGCGAGGAGAGAGTCGAGGTACCGGAGCCGAAGCTGGGCAGGAATCCTGTTTGCTTCCAGGACTCGGTTCAAACTGTCTACTACGATGATGGAAATGAGGACAGTGGCATAAGCAGCCACTCTCAGCTGAGCCTCAATTTAGCCTCTGGTGCTGAAGAGAAAAAGGAAGAGGTAAGAAAGCAAGCAAAATCCTTAAGAACCTGTGTATATGTATCTACCAGGTTTTGTCTTTATTAATGCAAAACAATGCAAACAATGCAAAACAACCTGAATGCTAATGGCTATTGCAGCTTGTTATTGCTAAAATATGCTGACAGCGATTATTTCCTTTAATATATTCCCTTTGGATGCTAACATGAAATTATTTTTTCTTTGTGCATTAATATCAAAGAAAGCTTTGGCAGCAAAGCTATTCATGTACGTTTTCAAGGGCAGGTTATTGCAGCCTGCAGATACACCACGTCGTCATGTGGTCTTGTCAGATTTTACCAGCCCGAGCAGGGTCTGGCTGTTTCCTCCCGAGCTGAAAGGTCTCTGAAGAGTCTGTGTATTTTAAAGTGGCATTGATTTGTTGTAAACCGCTTTGACTGTGGAAGCCTGCAGAACGTGGTAGCACTTGTGGAGCAGCGTGGCATGAAAGATGCAGTAGAGAGGTTTAAGCATTCATTTGTGTCCGATGTTTTCACTGTGCCGCGATGGCCATTTCTGAGGGCAAACTCTTTGGGTATTTACTTGCCTGCAAATTTCAAACAGCAGTACTCTATGCACTGGCTCGAGTGTGTTGCTGTTCGTGTTTTGGTGAAGACACCAGTGTTTCCGTGCACCTAATGCATGATTTCATGCTCCCGGTAGATGTATTGCAGCACCTCTGAGGTGAGTTCACATAATAGCCCTGTGCCCTTACCCGAAGCACCGTGTGAGCTGGCAGAGGAGCAGTTGCAATGATTTGGCAGTGTTGGTGAAGAGCTGTCATACGTGTCCTGCACCCCTTGGGGACGGTGTGGCTCACCTCAGCCCCGGCCATATGCAGTAATGTGGTTTTGAGCTACTCGGGGTGAGGCAGCAGAGAAAGTTTTGCTACTCATTGGGAAAAATACACTGGGCCAAAAAATCCCTCTGGATCTGTATGAATATGGCAACCATTTACAAAATAAAGCTGGCATATCTTTTAAGCCGCATCAGTTTGACTGAAAGTATCTTATACCTTAGATATGAGATAGACAAAGGCGATTGTTGCAGCTGCACAAACTTCAGCCTTTCATGCTATAATATCTTAAAATGTCTGTGAAGCCATCTTACTTTTAAGAGCCTGGTATGTTTTTTGCAAACTAACTGTAAATGGTTACACAGTGTATCAAAATTGTCCTTCTGTTGGAAAAAAGTGAGTTTGTTTACTGTACTGCTTGTGGCTATGGTAAGATAGAAAAAATAAACCCAATGTGTATAAATGTTGGGGTTATTTGTCTTAGTTGCCACAGCCATGTGTCTTTCCAAAACTGTCACTTAAGAGCGTATGCGAAGAGTCGCTTTCACGCTGCCAGAAGAGGCGAGAGCCCCAGCGTGGACGAATGTCAGTTGTATTTCTCAGGAATAAAATGGGAAGTAGAATTAATGCTACTCATCTACCATCTAGTGGTGATCTGTGATCATGACCCAAGAGAAATTCAGCTCGTCCCTCCCCTTGGCTCCCGACAAACCAGTACAGTTTTTAAATGAATGTCTACATTGGGTGGATAAAAGTGACTGCAGTTTCAGTTTTAACACCACATTCTGTTATTATCTAACATGCAATTTAAACTTTCTATTATAATATATTTTAGGTCAACTTTGAGTGCCTTTTAGTGCTTGCTTCAGTTGTCTAAAATACGGAGTGTGAACTGGTGGCAGCTCCGGGTTTGTGCAGCGGGAGGGCGGCCGGTGTAGGATGGAGCCCTGCAGGAGATGGAGGAAATGGTGGCCAGGGGATGGGCTCCTCAGCTGCGAGGGCAGCAGTGAGGGATGTTAGCCCTCTCCTTGTGCTGTGAGCACTGCCTGGAGCCCTCTGTGTATGGCAAAACAACTGCAGCCACCCAGATGGTGCAGCTGCATACAGACCTCCCTTCTGATCCAAAAAAAGCAAAGTTTTTGGAGGTGGTAGCAGTGGCTCAGAAGCAGGAGCTGTGCAGGAGAGGGTTTCCTTCTGTCTTACCATGCAAGGGCTGTAAACTCTGTCCTCCCTTTTTTCCACACCTGCTCCTCATCCCAGAAAACCCTAAAGCTGTGGTACTCAGTGACTACAAAACAGCAAGTGGTATGGTTTCTCGTTGCCATTTCTTTGGAGGGTTTCATTGCTCATTTCCTCCTCCTCTTCTGCATGCTTCCCTCAGCGTGGAGGTAGCTTGATACCAAAGGTACTTATGCCAGGTTATTTTTTAATTGGAGTTTATTCAGCCCACAGGCACTTTTATGAATGCCACATACTCGCACAATGAGGTCACTGGGGTTTGAACTTTTGACTACAATTCATTTTTAACTCTACCTTACACCTCCACGTTAAGAACTGTACCTGCCCAGCAAGTTGTTCCTGTGACAGTCAAGCACTTGGCTCATTCTCAGCAATCATTTGAGATGTAATACTGAGCCATGCAAATCCCAAATTTCTAAGACTTTGTCTGATCCTTAAATACATTGTGGTGACAGACAAATCTGCACTGTTTCCATGTTTCATGCATCTTCTTTTCTGTATGGATTTAATATAAAGGCCATTATGTATTCCATTACAGCCACTAAAATCTCTGTGGCTTGGAGACATATTTCAGTACAAAGTGTACAAGGTGCTAAATGGTCAGGCTGGACTGTGTTCTCCTTTCAGGACTGGCTGTTGTAGTTGGAAGATAACCTAGTTTATTCCCTTAGCTACTCATAGTAGATTAATTGGCAAATGGAGTCTGTGGAACTTGGTCCATCTCAGTATTTTCCCAAATGCAGAAACGTTTCTACCCTAGGTTTCCCCGACACCATAAAGCTGATTTTGCAGTATTCACACAGGAGGATCTATCCGTTTACCTGAATTGATGTTTTGGGGGTTTTTTTCCTATGTGATTCAGTCTTGAGATTCTGTCACTTTGCTGGTTTTGCCAAAATGCGTGATTTGGACTGGAGGAGGAGAGGTGTTTGGCCTTCTCGGTTGTTGGTCCTGCCAGAGGTTGCTTCCCAGGGAAGAGCTAATTAAGTGCAGCCTGGATCCGTGCCTCAGCACCTCTTAGGCTACAGAGGCATGAGTCACCAAAGCTCGCCTGTGACAGCCCAAGCTTTCCCAGTCTCTGCTTTATGCCTCTGTCGCTTATATTCGATATGTTGCTTTTAAATAGCATCAGGAGATAATTAAGTACAAGTTTGTATTTGGACTGTTTCACAAAGTCTTTGCCTCCCTGAAGAAGAGCCCCGCGTCACCGTAAATAATGAAAACTTAAGCTCTTTGCTTTGGACTGGCATGTGGCAGCCACTAATGCTGCCTAAACAAAACACTGTTCTGAATTTGTTGCAAAAAGGACAAATCAAGTTACTTGACATTTCACCTGGTCTTTCACAAGCCCTTAAAGCACCTGCTATTTAAGTTGCCATGCTGGCACCTGGCTTCACAGTACACCAGACTTTTTATTACTTAAATAACTTATCTGCATGACTATAAGTGAATGATAAATTACAGTGAAGAGGTAATTAGGGTTGAGTCACATTTTGTTCGCAGACTGTCTTTTAAGTGCTCTGAACCTGTCTGTTGACTCATTTCTGTCCGTGCCATGCAGAAATCAGTGGACCCAACTAATCCACACGGTGCAGTCCCCCAGCGCTCAGCTGTTGGCAGAGCTGAGCTGGTCTGTCCCGTACAGGTCTCTGGGCTCTGAAGATTGAGCACAGATGGCTGATCTTGCGGGCCAGCTTATGGAGAAGAGGAGGAAGAGCTGTATGGGTGGGAATATAGAGAGGATTCAGCTGTGTCCTCACTGTTCATCCTTCGTATTTCTTGCTTCAGAAAGTGTCCTCACAGTGAAGGACCAAAGGGTGGCAGCTGGATGGGGTCATGTTCGATACCCACAAGGAACGTGTAGCAGCCAGGAGCTGAGGATGGGCATCCTTGGTGCCTACCACAAGCTCCTGAGTGCTGGGCATGAGCACACCTGCTGGGAGCTAGCTGGTTTCGGCTCTCGAAACTCTTCTCTTTGGATTTATTCACCTCTGGTTCATCCACATCCAATTTAAAGTTTGGCTTAATCAGCTTAATCTGTATTACTGAAAATGTGCTAAATTGTGAAGTTAGATAATTAGGTAAAGTAAATAAGCGTGGGGGGGGAATGACTTCATAAACTGAGTTTACCCCTGTGGGGCTTGTAATTTGGAGGGAGGGCTCACCGCTCCAGTGGCACTCTGGTCTTGCTGGCTAGAGGGCCTGGGGACAGAGCAGCAGAGCACTCTCACAGGCTGTCAGCAGCGTCTCTGACAGCAAACTGAGGTTTCAGTTAGACTGACATTGGATTTCCACTAAACTGCTGTGCTGCTCTGCAGAAGTCAGGATACATTCACACAGTGTCTCTACAGTTGCTCAAAGAGTGACTTCCAGGAGCGCTTGCCCAGAGCTAAACCAGAAACCACTGCACGTTGCTACAGACCCAAACTGCAGAACCGATCACGGAAATGACACAGAAGGAAGCCCTCCAAGGACACAAATATCTTCCCGACACAGCAAAGCTCTTCCAACTCGCTGCAGCAGAGCTGTCTGCCAGTCAGTACAGCCTTGTAATCATTTGTTGCTGTGTCCTCTACTGGGAAGAAGAAAAAGAAGGCAGTGGTGACAGTAATCTAAATTCTGGATCAGGTTAAATTTTAGACTGAGGTACTCTGCAGTGCTGAATAAAATTGGCCATTCCTTCAAAAATACAGGAGTTGCTGTCATCCCTACAAAAGGGTCTGTGGATGCTGAAAGGGGGAGCTCAGATGGACTCCACTGTATTTAGCCTTGGCAAGCTGCTCCCTTTCCTCAATGCATTTGTGCCTTTCCAGGGTGCCTGATGTTTGACTCTGCCGTAGCTCTCCTCTGACACCGCAGTAATACCCAGGTGCTGTTCACCCGGGGATCAGGAGTAATAGTACCCCAGGGAGCGGAATGGCACTTCGGGCCACGTAATTCGGTTTTTACATCGAGCACAGTGTTGAGTTGTCAGCACTGAAAATCCATCTTGATGCTAAGGAGGTTGTGATTCCAAATTAAGCTGCGGCAGCTGCAGAGTTTCCTCTGAGCTGCCTGCGTTTCCCCTTTCTGGCATCTGGAGGCTGCTGTGCTGCTCGTGGTACCGGGATGCTGAGCAGGATGCCGTGGCAGGCTGGGAGACTGGCCGGGTGCCGGAGGAGACCGAGTACAGCAGCCTCGACTCTTCCTGCTCCAAGCTCAATCACAGCAGCCTCACCCTTACTCCACGCTCTAGGAAGTAATAGTTTGCAGACGTAGAGTTGCCCAAGGCAGCTCCACCCCACACAAACTGGAGTTTGTGACTGCTGATGGGACCTGCTGGTGGCTGGGCTTGGGCTTGGGCAGGGATGGTGAGGCTTTACCCTGGAAGGGTGGAGGGAGGGAGGAACCCAAGGACCTCTGCCCGAGAGAGACACTGAAGAGACACAAAGGCCTATGGCTTTTTATGTTTTGCTTTGTTAGCAGGAACTTCCACTTTCAACCTGTGGTTATCATCTGGCTTTTGAGGTTCGCCAGCGGATGTTGCAAAGACAGCCTGGAAAAAGTTGCTTGTTTTGCCAAATAAAAGGAAAATGTTTTTTTTTAGACCTGTTACTTGATCTGGGATGTTCTGTGCCAATTTAAGAATTACTTATGGATGTATTTAGGGATTGTTAATGCCTACACATCTTCTAAAAAGAGGTGGAGGATATGAATACTCTTTTACTATACACTACACGCTTGCTACTCCTGTTCAGATACTGAAGTAAAGAAGGGACGGCGTGAGAGCATCACCCAGCCCTCCCTAGGATCAGTCGTTGGAAAACTAGTGGAAACAGTTCTCTAGTTTTAGCATACTTGGTTTTTTATATGACTGGTGAGATTATTTCTGCAAACTCCCTTAGGCCAGTCGGAAATGTTAGCTGATTTGGTTTTGGAAATGAGTTAGAGGAGACAACGAAGGAAATCCTTGAGGCTGAAGAACAGATTTGAGAGTCAGGAGATCCGCTTGTCATTTCCAGTTCAGCCCTATGCTTCCTCTGTGACTTACTCAACTGCTTTGTGTCTGCTCCTTATCTGCGAAATGTGGATATTGCGAAGGTGAACTTGCTAATCTTGGGCAGGCATGTTGCTGAGAGGGAAAGCATTATGCTCAGTGATTACGATAAGCAGGCTTTCAAGGATCAGGTTAAATGAAGCAAACCTGCACTAAAAATGCCTTAGAAATACATGGCCAAATTTTATTTGTGGTTGTATCTATATAGCCTGATCTTTTAATGTGGTTTTATAGGTGTATTTGTTAGCTAAAACACCACAGTTGCTTTGGTGTCAACAAATCCCAAGAGTAGAATTATATAAAATTTTCTAATTTTTAAAACATCCAAAATGAGTGTTTTACCATAGTAGTTTGTGTTGCTAATGTGGATTGATTTTGATCTTGCCATATTATGAGGCACAGTAATGTGATTTTCCTTCATGACAAGCAGTCGCAAGCAGTATTCTTCAAATTTTTAAATTTGGGTCCACCCCATTTTTTTTTGAGGGGGGGGGGAGGGAAGAAAAGGCAAATTATCTTGCTGTAACGTTTATAACTTCCAACCAGCTAAAACTTATGCTAAACTTTTAATATGGTTGTATTTCTTTGATTTCTTATGCTTTGCTTGTTTTTATAGGTGTAAATGCATATGTTCTTAAACAGTTCTCATGCAGCTGTTTCACAGATTGTATTCTCCCACCTTGCAGACCACAGGTTGAAAAGCAGTGTGCATTCTAGGGATAGATAATTGATACACTTATTTGGGGTCTTCTCAAAGGCTAATTAAAAAGAAAAGATGCTGGTGGAAGAGGAGGCACAGGCATGTAAAGAAAAAGGATATAGTGCAATTTGCATTTATTAGAAAGGAATAGATGAAAATTTCTTCCTGTAAGTGAATGGGACAGGTTTAATAATTCTGGTTAGTTTGTGATAGAAGATGCAGACATGGACTGCATGGGCCCTTTCTCCTACAGTAAAAGCAAATATTTCCATGGTAACTCTTGCTGTGATGGTATCACTTTTGGAAATTGTCAGCCTGTTGGATCAACAGGGAATCACTGGGCTCTCAACACTTCAAAATCTTTTTATAAAATCTGGAAAGAAAGCAATAAATTTATTTTCTCTGGAAGGCTGTATCGTATCTGGAATTTCATAATCTCTGTGTCTGTCACAATAGTTTGCAAATAAAAATATTGATTATGTCCAAGAAACATAAACCAAGCTTTTGAGCCTCAGTTAGTAGTGATGATAAATGAACTTCAACTAATGCTCCCCCACTGCTATTTAGCAACAAGAAAAAGTGCAAAGGTTGCCTTTTATCATGTACTGGGTAGAGACACGTTGTCTGGACTTTTACTCTGTTAAGTGAAGGTGATAAAATAATTTATGACCACTGGGTCACGATCACTTGGTCCTTTATAGTTTGCTAGCTTGTATGAACTGAAAAATCAATTCTAATGTTACTACTGAGTTCTTAACATTTGGCAGTTAATGTGTTATACAGAAATACCAGCTAATTAATAGTAACCCATTATGATACTGGCATATAGCTGACGTTGCTAGCATAAAAAGTTTGTACATTTTTGTATAGACTCCTAAACACATGCACAAATGTTCACTTATGTGATCAAAGCACAGATATCTACAGGAAATAACATAAATGTAGTTATTTTTCTCTATAAATATTCCAGTTTTTGCTTTTAAGCCTTGTCATTTACAAAGAACATGACTGATTATCCATCACAAGTTTTCACTGAAAATATGTAGCAATTGTGTTCTGATACTTCTCAGCCTACTCAGTTTTTCTTTGTAATTTATTCTCAGCCAGAATTATTATGTGTTTCATTTATCCCACCTTTTTATAAATTGCATTTGGGTATGAATATGCATTTCTTGCAGATACATGGTTAGGTTTTGATTAGTTCCTTTCTCTGGATTAGAAAAAGGCAGCTGTAGTTAGCAAGGTTGCATTTCTGCCAGGCAGCTCAAAAATACAGAGATGCCCGAACAAGTAGCAATGCAACTTATTGTGGAGCTAAGGTAAAAAAAAAAAAAAAAAGGAAAAAAAAGGCAGAAAGGGGCTAGTTGCTTTAATGAAAAATAGCTATGAAATACCCTTGAGCATGAGCTTCCCCAGGGGTTCATGGGCAGCAGCAGCATCCTGTCTGTGTGGCCCTGTGGTACAGCGGCTGCTTTGGCAGAGGGAAGAGAAGAGGATGCTCTTCCCCTGGAGACCAGCACAGCTGGGGGTCCTTGTCCAGGAGGCACCTACCTGTGACTTCCCAGCAGATTGCCAGGTAGAGAAAAAACTTTTGGGGGATTTAAGTGACCCCTTATGTATCTATATGTTATGAAGCATTAATTGTATCAGTACGTTTAGAACATAAAAATAAAATTTAAGAAACCCAAATAGGTAAGGGTATGGGTAGAAATGCAGATTAGTGGGCAGGGAGCCTCAGCAATGCACACAGGCATCAACATGTTCATAGAGCGGTGATCTTATTTTCATTAGGGAGTGTATTGGCATAAACACATTAACAAAAAGTCACCCAGGGATTGTTTTTCCTTTGGCGGCACGTTGGCAACAGCATGTCAGCCCTCACAAGCGTACTAACAGCAGCAAGCTGACCCGCAGCAGGCTGGCTTGGGTCAGACTTACAGTTTGGGCTTCTTCTGCGGTGGAGACTGTGCTCAGGTACAGAATGAAGGGTTGTTCATGGTTATTCAGCTGGACCAGCAAAAGTCCTGCTGTGCAATTTCAGGTGCTGGCAGGTTTTTGCCATTTCACTGATAAAAGCTTCGTCCATATAAGCAGCGCTTTACCAGTACTGTTCAGATCAGATCTCATGCTCCTTGGGCAGCGCTCCCTCTGAAGGCAATTTTGGGTGCTGAATTTGTCAAACATACACTGTAGCCAGAATACAATAATATTTGCAGGACCTGGCTCTCATCGGACTACAAAGGCTGAGATTTCAGTGGTTAAACACCTGATGCTGATGTTGCTTACGTTGGTATTAATGAGTAACAGGGAATGCCAACAGCCGTCATGTGCCATTAAACGCAACAGGGTTGTACCAGTGCCAGGTCGAGTTGAGTGAGATCATGATCAGGTCCTTGAAGCTGCTGTGCCTGGATTGGGAAATCAGTCTGGGGCCAGGCAAAGGAGAGATTTGGTCTGTCTGGGCTCAGCCTCCGCGTTGTAGTTGTCTACCTGGGAGCAGTCTGGGAAAGCTCCTGCTGTAGCCGGGTTGGTGCGGTCAGGGGGCCATGGGGAGGTGCCCTAAGCAGCACACCTGAAAGGGGCACCTAGAGTTGAGCTGAGTAACCTCAAAATAGCTGTCAAGTGCCACAAGGGGCAGGTATTCAAGACAGCTGCGCACAGCTGGAAAGTACCTTGTGGGGAAGCTGCACCTTGGTGGAGTGGGAGAGAAGGACCAAGCAGGATTCCCCACAGTGCTGGGGAACATGGTTGTAGTGCCATCTACATCTACCTGCAATCAGATCTGGCTCCTGATTCCCCCCCGTAGTGCTCTGTAGGCTTGGCTGACACTCTTGCTTGGGGACACAACTTGATTGCCTGAACGTAGGCACCCAGCGCTGCTGGAGGTGCCCTGGCTGGTTCTCCCTCGTCTCCAGGGGCTGCTTCTGGATGACCCACACTTCCCATGCGTCGTGTGTCATCCTTGCATGATGCATAGTACGTGGAGCTATTTTAGATCCCTTAGGACGTTTGAAATAATGATGCTGGGTGACTATGTGTAGGCAACAGAATCTCACCCCAGATCTCTACAGGCTACAATGAGAACTTTAACATCTAGCTAACACACAGGCACCTCCATTGCAGACATCAGAAATTAGATGTGGGGATTTGGAGCTGAATTCCCCCTGAAGAGTGACATATTACATGGGAACAATACCAAATAAAAGTGTAGCCCGGATCAAAGTCAATGTTCATTTTAAGTGGTTGTTTTTGTAGACCTACTGTTGTCAGGAAACAGAAAAACGATTGAAATACAATGATTTAACTAATACGCTGTTGTAGGAATTTAGCTGTCCAGATAAAAGGAATTTATTTGCATCAGTATAAATAAGTAGTGTTTGTAGTCTCAGAAGAAACCTAACCTAGGATGCAGCCTAGAAGATAAGATGAATAATCTTGCGTGCTATTATTGGTGATCCTGTGCTGTGCTAGACTAGCAGGTGTGAATTTCAGAAAATCCAGTGTGGATTCAGCTGAGACCTTTACTTCTCAGAGATCTTAAAATTCCTTGAAATTTTTGACCAACACTTATAATGCATGAGTCAGTGCATGACATTTTGATTTTCATCCTGTATGAAGTGCCATGTATATCTCTGCTCATAGAATAGTTTGAGTTGGAAGGGACCTTTAAGATCATTGAGTTCCAACTCCCCTGCCATGGGCAGGGACACCTCCCACTAGACCAGGTTGCTCAAAGCCTCATCCAGCCTTAGCTTGAACACCTCCAATGATGGGGCATCCACAGCTTCTCTGGGCAGCCTGTTCCAGTGTCTCACCACCCTCACAGTAAAGAATTTCTTCCTAATGTCTATAGATATTACTGATAATAATTGTAGAACATAAACCTGCTTTCACTTATAAGGTATTAATCAAGAGAAAGTTATTTGAGGTCAGTGGTGCTGCACCAGCACCAGTGGTATAAAGACAGTGACAGGTGGAATAAAACTGTTTCCTCAAAATTTTTTCATTGATGTCAAGAATCAGACTTACACTTAAGTGACTGCAGTAGTGGAGCTGGTGAGTTGTGTGCTGGATATTTTACTCCTACTAGTAAGTGGTCACTTGATCAAGTCCTGCTTGAGTAGGTCACTTAAAGTGAGGTTATCAGTCTGGTTTCCCCTGATTTTTGCAGTGAGAGGATTACGTTTTCTGTTTTATTAGTTTTCTTCAATGCAGTTTATAGATCTCAGCCTTAAAATACACGTCCTTCAGCATTGTTTATTGCACAGCAGAGATTAGTCTTGCTGTCATTTCGATCACTACTGTAGGTGGAGTGCTGCAGAAGGAGAGCAGCCCTATCTTTGCAAATGTTATTGCTCAAGATAAGGGTGTAGAAAGCAGATTAGGAGATCACATGTGACGTGTCCTTCCCTCGGTCTAAAAGTACAGGAAGATGGGATGAACTTCGCCTGACTGGTTACACAGAGAGTTTGCTCTCACTTGCAGCTCTTACGGACAAGACTTTGCAAAACAAAAACATAAAATGACTCTCATGAGCTCCTTTCTCAGTCACTGCATATGTGGAGACCCTTTACCTGTGTCTGACTCTGAGGTAAGAACCTTATTTAACCTGTGGTTTTGTTGCTCTGACCTCAGAGGGGCTGGGTTAAGGGACAGCTTCTGATGAAGCTGTGTCACTGCACCAGCCAGGGAGTCACTTTCTACTGAATCACGTTTACTATTAAAACTGGTCCTGAGCTGAAATCTGCAGAGAAGCTGAAGCGTGCTCGAGTGCCAGGTGTGATGCCGTACAAGTCAGAATTTATGCAAGTGCTGTATTTAGAATAAATTTCATGCTGTAAGTGAAATAATTGAATGTAGAGCAGTGTATGACATTGATCATTTTTCATGCCTTAATTGCAGTAATCATGTTAAAATGCTGACTGTTTAATAACTCTGCCTACTAGCTAAAGTGCTTTCATACAGTGAAATTTGTCTTGAGCTGTCTTTCAAAAAAAAGCGAAATCTGCCCGCTGTGTTAGGTGGCCTTCTAAAAAAGGCTCGTCAGAGTTGCACCATCCTGGTTGAAAACAGTAGATGGAGAAGAAGGTGACAGAAGATAGGTCCTCTTTCACAGGCATCATTGTAAAAAGCTGATTCTGGGCTGCATGTTCGCATTGAATATGCAATCCCTGAAATGCTTTCCTCTGGTCTGAAAGAGATTAACAAAATGTAGCTGGATACAGATAAAATAATGCCTTTTTTTTTTGGAATACTTATTAGCTTTGAACATCATGAGAAGTGCACTTGGGTAGTCTAAAGATATCCTAATAAAGATGTAGGCTGATGTTTTTTACCAAGAAAAAGGTCAGAATTAGTTCATAATTTGTATGAGAACTTGGGGCAGTGTTGACTTGCTCAGCAGTGTTTTGGAGTTTGTCATTCACTCCATCAGGCATTGATGCAAACTGCCACCCAGCCCAGAAACACCCATCTTCCTCTCTTTGTTTCTTTTCTGTTCTTTGTAGAGGAGCCAGGAAAAGCCGAGGAAACTCTGAGGATTTGGAAATTTCAGGGAAAAGTGAATACAATTTTTTTATGTGCAGTTTTTTTTCTCAAAAACTGCAGGGGTTTTATTAAAGAAAGTTAACAGCAGCATTACTCCAAATGTATTGAAATCCTTAAAAATGTTCCCTCTAACAAGTACTTCAGTTGAGGTTATTTTATTTCCAAACTTGTAGTACCAGTGCAATTATGATACCTGCAGGCGTTAACCTCTGTGAGTCAGATGTGCTGTTAAATAGGAACATTTTCATTTTCCAAGCTTCTTCTCCAAAACCATCAGTTTTTCCTGTATTTGTGTTATAAAGTATCTCTGGTCCTGCTCTGTATGACTATAACCTCCCTGAGTGTGTAGAAAATTCGATTCTGCCGTCGAAACTGGATGAGCTCACTCACCTGACTCGCACATGGCCGCATAATCTCTAGATCTGACCCAAGTGAGAGTGTGGGAGTGAGTGGTAGGAGGGGGTGCGACTGCCCCGTTTGGTATTGGCTCACAGTTGCCTGGGATGGGCAAGCAGGTAAACTGCAGCCTTACTGTTTATTTTCATCACTGAATGGAGGTAAAGCAGAGGAATATCATAGAATCGTAGAATGGTTAGAGTTGGAAGGGACCTTGAACATCATCCAGTTCCAATCCCTCTGCCATTGGCAGGGACACCTCCTAGTAGACCAGGTTGCTCAAAGCCTCGTCCAACCTGAGCTTGAACACCTCCAATGATGGGGCATCTACAACTTCTCTGGGCAACCTGTTCCAGTGTCTCACCACCCTCATTGTAAAAAATGTCTTCCTTATGTCCAATCTAAACTCTTTCACGAAACCATAGTCCTTTGTCCAAAAAGTCCAGAAACACAGCCAGAGTGCTGGTTGAACTATTTTTACTGGTGGTACATGTAACATCCTACTTGTGCACCAGAACAAGTCCTGTGAGTGCCAGAGCTGTCTTTCCAAGACATCATTCAGTGAATTCAACATTTATGATAGGACTTGTCTGTACTGCTGAGCTAATAGGTGAGTTTTCAGTGTTATTAGTCATGTTTGTGTGAGAGATGCTGACAGTTGGGTGTTAACCTTACTCAGTACAAGCATGACAATGTCTTTCCTTTGCAAAGTTACTCTCTTCCTGAATTATCAGTTTCATTTATTGTATGTATTATGGTAACACTTTCTTTTTAGCAATGTTAAGTTGATCTGCCATATGAAAAACTCACAATGATTGTCAGAACATTCTGTGGCTTATTTGACTTGTTCACATTTAAAAAGGTTGTTTCTGATGACCACTGGAAGAGGTCCCCATCCCAGGATGAAGAAAAGACAGACACACAAAAGGTCACACCCAGGAGATGGGGCTCTGGAAAAAGATCTCGTCCCAGACCTCTCTCAGACTATGGCCAAATGGCGATCAGAAGTTTCTCTATACCAGAAGATGCGGTTGCGGTGGACTCTCAGAAGACAGACTGCACGGATGGAGACAGTCAGCCAGGACTGGCTTCTGTCGGGTCTGGGATCCAAAGCAATACAGTAGGCTGCCACAGAGGACGAAAGAGAAGACCCATCTCCGTGATAGGTGGGGTCAATTTCTATGGAAGCGGTCCGGCAGAAGAGATGGAAGGTCTGCTGACACAAGTAAGATAAGAGATGTGCTCTCTGCAAACTGCGCAAGACCCTTTCACTTCCTTGTCTCTGTCTTCAGCCTAGAAAATAGAATGGATGCTTCCTTCTCTTCCTTCCCTTTTGTCAAGCTGACATCGTGTACTTACAATTCTGCTTTCCTGGTCACTAATTACTTTGTCTTGTTGTTAAAAAACAAACCAGCATGGAATAAAACTGATACTGACTTTGGGATAATCTTTTTCATATTGTAAATAACCCTTATTTCTCTCTTGGAATGCTTGTTATGTGTCATATTGGTGTATAGGAGCTGATCTGTATGTAATACAGCGGTGTGTTTAGTCACCTTACAGGGTGCAAGGCCTGAGGAAGAGAGGAGTACAAACAATATGGTAGTAACACATTATTTATTGATCATTTCAAATTCTACAAAAGCAGACCTGTTCAAAAACCTATGGCATTAGCTGTGGTGTTCAAAATCTTGGTATTGGCATAGCAACGATACTTAGAGCTAATAAGGAAGTAGCATTAAGAACTTGGTAATAAATTAAGGAATTCATGAAATAAAGAAAGACTCTAAGAAAACTGTGAATATGAAAAAAAACCCCCACCCTGTTTATGCACTATGAAGTGACCTGATTGAACTATAGTGACTATAGTGACCTGATTGAACGTAGGAAGCCTGTAAGAAAATAACGAGTGGTTGAGTTACTACTTGAGCAATACCTATATACTTATTGGCCATTTGTGTTGGCTTATGTAAGAGACTGAGAAATAAAAAACTCCTGAAAGATAAAACTAGCTTACTTACAGAGCTTCAGGCTCATGGGCTCTTGTAACTCTGCACTGATCAGGTGTTTTCCGCTCTCCAGAAAAGCTGGGGGACTCGGACTCCTACCTAAAGCAATTGTCAAGCTGATAAAGCAACAGAAAAAAAAAGTATTTACATCCTCAAAAAATGTGCTTCCAGTGGTTATTACTGGAATTTGAATCTTTCTCATGCCGCTTATTCTCCTGCTGGGAAGTTCAGTGCAGTATCATTTATGGCCATCGTACTTCCCTGACTGAAATCAAATGCTGAAACAATGGCAGGATTTTCAGTCTCTTGTGAAAAGCAATTTTTAACGTTAACATTGTTATTGTATATTGCACATTTTTTCTTCATAATTCCCTGACAAAAAAATGCATCTTGAAGTCTGTACCAGCAAAGCTCCGATTGAAGCCAATGAATATTTTACCCAGGCAAAGGCCATAATTTCAAACCCGACATAGTTGGGCTATTTTAAAATTAATCTTATAACTACTTAGCTTGGAGGAAAAAAAGAGGAAATTTTTTGTTATTGTTATAAATTCAGGCCATCTTACTCTGATAGATGGATTTCAAGCAATACTGAGTATTGGCAACCCAAATAATCCTTGCTGTACCATGGAGAAGTGATGGAACACTCTCCAGGCCATTCATTTACTGCTGAAAACAAATTGATCTCTCTTGAAACCTTCCTGCATCAGTTTATTAGTGAAGGAACATGCATCAAGGCAGCCATTTGAGTTGACTCTTTCCATGCTCTGATGCTGCCACGAGGGCTGGCTGGGGTTAAATGAGCACATTGCTGGATCACTGTGGTCAAGACCAAAACCATTCCCCACAGGGACACGTTTTTAACCCAAATGATGGCCTTCCCGAGCCTGCCACTGAGTAACGACAGCACATCCTTGCCTGTCTGGGGGAGGGATCTGGCCTGAAGCCTTACAAGAAAATTTTAGAATAATAGAAATAAACACCTTTCTTGCTATATGCTGTTTGCATGTAGTAATTGACATGACTTCTTTTACCTATTTGATGCAATATATCGGACTTACTCTTTGTGTTGTTGCTCAGTGGTGGGATCCTGATTTATTGCTAAAGCAGTGAAGAAAAGACGTTTAAAGGTGAGGTTGTAGTTAAATCATATTCAACAAACACAGAGGCTTTGGCAGTCATATTCAAAAGCAAATTTGTAGCTGGAATGTAAAAAAGGACTAATGAAGTGGGAATACGTGTGCTAGAAGTATTTTATGTGGGGCTTTCAAAGGCTGATCTTCACCTTGCTGATTTTTTTTCTTAAAAGCTTTTCTTAAAACCCATGGGAATATTTGAGAAGTGTGATGCTAATTCCTTCTTTGCTGTGTTTTGTTTTGGTCTGACAGCTTAGGTGTGAGAAAACGTTTTCAAACAATTCTAAATCATTGATTTCATAATAGAGCGTCAAGAGAACGTAAAAAAACCCACCCTGATCTTTCAGATTACCTGATAGATGGACCCACAGACAATAACAAATGAAAGACAAGATGTAAAGATGAGTTCCTCTGAAGTTCATATGCTGAGGTCTGGCTATTTAATGTTGAGTCTTTATGCAAGGTCGTTCAGCCTGGCTAACGTGGAGCGTCTGTCGTTTGTTTAGTGGCGAGCCCAGCCTAAACCACGACAAGGGACAACATAAAATTAGACTCCATTTGCAAATAAAACAGGAGTAGGTTCTCTAATCATAATTAAGCAAATGAATGATTTAACGAAAGAAAATGGCTTCTAGATAAAGTTACGAGTAAGCTTAATATTACCTCTTTTTAATGAGACTCCTGGGAACTTCACAGCAGAGGATCATTTAGACAATAATTTTTGTCTTGTCAAATATCTTTATTTTACTTACAAGCAACACATTTACTTGAAGAATGCAAGTTCCTCAGGAAATGAACACACAACTTCCAGCCATAGCATTTCTGGTCGTTCTTTCACTTTGGGTTTCCCTTCGGATGGGTGGTTACAACCCCGGCCGGCATTGCGCAGGCTGTTCTCAAAGCAGTTTGGTCCCAGGGCATTTGGGCACAGAGTATCACAAGATGAAAATTATAGAGCATGTCTGGTCATAACAGAAGGTTAAGGAGTTTTTAATGTCACAGAGAACTGTAACGTAATAAAACGTTTTCTGCAGTGCTGGTGGGTATGGTACACAGTGTTTAAGCAATGTCACTTCAAAGTAGGGGACTGTGCTGCCCCTGCAATTAGCTGGAAAATCTTAACAAACCTCACTTCGTACCCAGGTTTTGCTCAGTTGGACTTGCTGGTAGCTTTACTAATACGGGATTTTCCTGTTTTCTCTGTAGCCTGCGGCGCGACCACCCGTCCCAGCGCACCAGGTCCCCCCTTACAAAGCTGTTTCAGCCAGGTTCCGGCCGCTCACCTTTTCACAAAGTACCCCCATCGGCCTGGACCGGGTTGGACGAAGGCGGCAGATGAGAACATCTAATGGTAAGATGGGCAAGCCTTTTTAACTCTCTAGATCTCAACCTCATACCCCAGCTTGGTCAGGAAGTAGGTTATTACAGTGTGGAACACAAAAGGGTGCAAACTAACTCAGTGACAAAGTAGCACCCAGCTAAGCTGCTTTGTTTTATTACTTTCTCATCTTTTCCTGCTGTGTACGTGTAAAGCTTGTTTTTCACACCTACTGTTTCACATTGCTGTGGTTTATTCTTCTGTACCACTTGCACTCCTGTATTTTCCACTCTCTGTTCACATACTTGCCTGAAGATAATAATAAAATATGAAGGAAATAACGTCTAATATGCTTGAGTTCATACCCAAACCATAGCCACATCACACATGTATTTTTAATTTTCTGTTTGCCATGCATTCAGCTTAACTACCTAGATAGGAAAGCCTTAAATAATTAAGCAACTTGTTTTAGAGAGCTGTGTGCAGTTGCAGTTGCTTATTCAGTGGTGAGCGTAACCCAACCAGGGTTCTGGGACATGATGGAGAGATTCTTGGAAGAAATCACCTTTCTGGAAGCAGTACCCTTCATCAGACTCCCTGATGTGTCTTGTGAAGTTTTTCTGTAATTGTGTACTATTACCATGCAATGCTATCTTGAGTTAATAGAAAGTCCTATCTAGCATTAGGGGAACATTTCTTGTCAGGTGGGACCAGAAGAGCCTGGGTTTATACCATTTGCGGTTTTTTTCAGACCATCGTGAACATAATCTGAACAGTTATTAATGTTTGACTGGCAAGAGTTGGACATAAAAGCAAAATTTCACTTCATATTCTTCACTGTTAATAGTGAACAAAACACTACTGGGAACCTTCACTCTGCCTCTCTCTGGAGAGAATAAGTAAAGGTGTCTGGATCAGGGCTTGCCGTGACTGAACTAGGAAAGTTAACAAATAGCATTTTCAATGTTTCTTTATTAAAATTTCTTTATTATGTTTCTTTATTATTACATATGTTTACTACTCAGTACTTGGCTTTTATGGTTCTAAGCTAAGTTTTAGCTGCAATATCCAAATTCTGCTCAGAAAGTCCCTCAACTGCAAATTAATTTATATAAGAACATTTTAAAACTGCATTTTCCAGTCTTCAATAGAGCATGACAGTTTTCTTCAGAAGGTTCTCTCCAAGGAACAGAGCTGAGAATTTCTAGCTATAGCAATGAGATACATTATATATATTATATTAGTATTGTCCTTTTAACTTATATTGTAGTAAAATATTGGGAAATATTTTAAAATCCATGTCCTTGCTGTATGTATCTCAATATACTTAATGATCCAGATGAAACATCAAGGTAAATTCAATAGTTAGTACTACAACCCTTGCTGAGATTATGTGGTATCCTGATTCTAGAAGTATTACTCACAGAAAAACAGGTTTGCCATGAGTTAATTTCAAAAAAAGATACTCTTTTTACACATCACAGAGTAGGGATTCCTTTTTTTATTTTTAGTTATCCTTTCCATTTCATGTTTGGAAACCACCTGAAATAATAATAGTTACCTAGACAACTGCCTGAGAGTAGTGTCTTTCCAGGTATTTAGATTTCAAAAAACATAAGCGACAGGATGACAAATACACAAAGCCAAGTTTCTGCCACTTTTCAAGGCAATGAAGCCAAAGCAATATTGATTTTGCTAGATGCGACTTTTATGACTCATTACAATAAACACAGTAGTTGAGCAGGAAAAGCTTCTGAAATCAAAGCCCTGAAGGCAAGTGGGGAACATCACGGACTTCGCAGTTTGAGAGCAGTTGCAAAGATGTTAAGTAGCTCCAGCAGAAAATGATGAACTGACTAGTGTCACACACGCTGATTTCTTTCCTTTTTCTCTTAAACTCACAAGGCATTTCCTTGTCTTTGAACATGTGAGAGTTTTTTGTTTGCTCATGTACAGTGAAATTCGATAGCACAAAAAGCCCTTTATTACAGAGAGAAATTCTAAACCCAAACACTGAAAACCAGTGGTATCTTATTTTAGTTACTTGCTAAAGCCTTATACTACTTGTATGTCTACTTTTATAACGAGGCAACAGGAGGCAAGCACTGGAGGCAAAGCTGAAGCTGTCAGGTAGAAGCTAAAAGACCAGGAGCCCAATGGTAAAATTGTCCCAAGTGCTGGCAATGCCACGCTCAGTGTCAGACAGAGAGGGCTTTTTACCTCCAGGCACCTTCATGCAGAAAGTTGTATTAAAAAGAGGGAGATTTAGATTATTTATGAACCGAGGAACATCTGAAATAAAAAGAGCCTTTGTTTTCTAAACCAAAACAAAAGCAGGCTGCTGACATGCAAATCAAGAGATTATGGGGTAGTTTCTAATCAAAGAACTAGAGGAAAGCTGGCAAGGTGAAATAATACACAGTATAGGACAGCACATCCTTTACAGGCAATGTCAATGGTCACTGCATCCTCAAATGAAAGATGGGGCAGAAGCTGACAAAACTCAAGCAAGAAACAGTCAGGAACAGCTGGACAAGTGTTATTTAAAGAAGATGTAGAAAAAATGGGCAACCCTGCCAGTAATAGCGGAAGTTTAAAATGTAACATGGAGAAATAAACATATTTTTAAAGAAACTAGATGCCATGTGTCAGAAACATGGTCGGAGGAAGATAACCAGTGGAGCATGACCAGCGTATCACCACTGTGCAAGTGCTGTAGGAGTAACAGAAAAGATTGTACCAGTGAAAGAGGGTCTCTAATGTGTTAAAGGAAAACAGAGAGCCGATTCAGATAAATAAATTGGCTGTATCATCAAATGTCACAGGACCCATGGACTGGAATGGCATGCCTAAACGGGAAAAAATATAGTGACAGGATTAAATTATGAACGACCTGAGATCACCAGGATGGTGACAGTAAATGTGACAAACCATGGAGACCAGAAAAGTTTCCAAGGCAGGAAGCACAGTCATAAAAGGAGACTTAAATTGCTGTCGTGTGGGTTAAGCGTTGTAATGGGGCACAGTCCTACGTTTTCAGGTGTACCATAAATAACTCATCAATGCAGCTAATCAGGAGACCTACAGGAAGGGAAACGATTCTTAAACCGTTCCTAAGGTGTACGCAGGATCACACGTAAGACCTACTCTGTCAGGGTGGGATGTGTCTCATCTGACTCTATGGACTTCTAAGCTAAGCCAGGTGACCTTGGCTGGAAGACACAGATAATTTAGGTTGCTGTTCATTGACCAGATACAGACAAATAATGAATCTTGCCCTCTGTGTCCATAATGCACTCTGAGCCAATATCCTTGCAGGGGTGAGAAGAGTAAAAAAAAATCCAATGTGGTATGTGTTTTAATTTAAAAGAAGGAAAGTAAATAAAAGTGGGAAGTCATTTATGTAACAAAGGCATTCAAAGGAGCAGAAAAAGGTGTTGAATTCTTGCAGGCAGCAGAGAGAGTGTTCAAGGACAGCCTATTAGATGCTGAGAGCAAATTATATGTCACCTGTCAAAACAGAATTTGGAAACACAAGAAAAGGGTTCTGTCATTAAACACAGAGAAAAAGAATCTATCAGAAGAAAAAAAAAGGCATTCTTCAGGTTGCTGAATTGTATCCAAATAGAAAAAAAACCCACAACCCTCTAGCAATTTTGATGTGAAGCTAGAGGAGCGTCGAAAGAATTTGCGAAAGATACAAAAACTAGACCTTTTAAAAAAATATGAGAACCTGGTAGACTACCAAACAGTTTGTAGGCCTTGTAAGTGACTGAAAATCAAATTAGATAAGGATCTGTCTCGAAATGTCAGTAAAAGTTTTAGAGTAACTAAATGAATAGTAACAAACTGCCAGAATCAAGACTTCTAAAGGGATTTAAAAATCAAATTGCTGAGCTACTGCCTCAACATAGAATTCGTTCCTCAAAAATTGCCTCAGTAAAGGAAGAAAGCAGCGATGGGATAGCCATTTATACAGAAGTATCAGGGAGGATCCAGTGAGCAGTAGATCAGTGAGTCTGAGTACATAGAACATATAAAGAATATATTTTAGGAACTTGGGAACTATGACAGAGGGTAAAATCAACAGACTTGTGGACCCTTATGATGAAGAGTCCATGTGCCCTATGTAGAGGAAAGCTGTCCCCCAGAAATGGATTAGGTTTTCTGAAAAAAATCTCTAAGGATGGGATCAAGGGGATTCAGCAGGAACAGGCTACTTGGATCTCCAAAAGGCTTGTGACAAGATCTCTTAGAAATGTCTTTATAGGGGCGTGGGATAAGAGGCAAGGTGCTCCCATGCTTTAACAAGTGAGTAAGCACCAAGTCACAGAGAGGAGGAAAGCAGTCGGTTTTCTTAAGGAGGGGGCTCACGAGTGGAGACAGATGTTCACTGACTTCACAAATAACGTGGGAAGGGAGGTACAGAATGAAATTGTAGTTTTTGCTTGTGTGCTAAATTATTCACGGTAGTAAAAGCAACAAGCTGCTTGAACAGAGTTGCAGAAGGATTTCACACCCCTGAGACGCAGCGCGCTGCGCTGGCGGCGGGTGAATTGGGCGTTGATAAAGGCGAGGTAGTGCACATGGAGCAGGACGAGCCTGGTGCGCTCGCAGGAGAATGGACTTAGAGCTGGGTATTGCCATTCAGGAAGAGATCTTGCAATCCTAACAGATAATTAAAGTGTCAGTTCAGTGCATAGTAACAGTCAAAACAGTAAATAAAAGGGCAGGGATTTGTAGGAAGGGAATGGAGAACAAAACAGAAAGCCCGATTGTGCCACTGGTGTGGCGTGTGGGGGCCATCTCCCCGTTCCTTTCCACCTCAAAAGGCATATTTTACAGGGGACGATACAGAGAAGGGAAAAAGGACAAAAAACCCCACTCAGTGTCTCTGTGTGAGAATGATTAACACGGGTAGGGCTCTGCAACTTGGAAAAAAGGACAATAGGGGAATAAAAGTCTGATTGGTGTAGGAAAAATGAACAGATAATAGTTGCTGTTTCCAATAATGTGAGAACTAAAGGGCACCAAATGAAATCATCAGATAGCAAGTTCAAAATAAAAGATAATTTTCACACTCTATAAAATTAAACTATGAAACTAATTGCTACGCATGATTTTTCACATCCCCAAAGGTGACAGAAATTCAGAAGGTGGTTTGAAAAATGCAGTTCATTAAACACAAAGATACCACTTCTGCCCCAGGAGGGATCTGACTCTGATCTGCAGATACCTGGAATTTAGGGAAGTACATAAAAAAAACAAACGCCATTACATGCCTCATTTATTTTTATGTTCTTCCCCGGGCATCCACTACTGGCTGGTGTCAGAGCAGTGTGTAGGGGGACACCTTTGGTCTGTCCCAGGGTGGAGGGCGCTGTGATGCCAGAGGAGTATCTAGAACAGGATTTTCTTGGGGTGGATAAACTAGCTTTTAGTTTTAATATTTTAGTATGTGCTACCCACAGCCTTTTTGGAGTGCCCTGCGCAGCTGGTAATTCCCCTCAGCGTGCATTTGGAGTGCCACTAGAGAGGACAGCCCGTGCCTCCGAACCCACCACCAGCTCACCCCAGACGAGTACTTCTGTGGTTCAGTTTGTGGCTGCACAGTTGCTGGATGTGCCCGTGCAGAGGAGGGAGAACAGTTTTTCCCCCTCGCTCCCCCGCCGGCAGCATCCCACGGTGGCACTGGGTTAGTCATCAGGCACAAGCACGCAGTTCCGTTCTGCAAAAATCAAACCAAATGACTGTTTTTCAGAGATGGTTTTTAATGTATCTTCTAGAAGAGCTGTGTGGGGTTTGATGCCATTTTCCTTTGGCAGTTCAGCTGTTTTTCCCCTGTGGGTAGGTGGTTTGATGGGGCAGAGAGCTTGTGCTCTGGCTGATGAAAAGCGTGAAGCCTTCACTTGCAGGTTGCAGGATCCTCAGCACTTCTGTGTCACTTCTGTTTGCTGGGTTGGTTGTTTTTTTTTTAATGATTTGTGCTGAGAAACGTGTGGGGACTGCGTATAAACATCTTATAATATGTAGTAGCTTGTTTTTTCTGTGCTATCCAAGAAGTGTCCTTGCAGCAAGAAATAATAGGGAGGTTTTGGGATTCCTATCAGCCTGCTGTGCAGCGCAGCAGAGTCTGGGTTTCTGTAAGAAGATGGCATTCATATTGCAGGGCGATGCTTGGCCTTTCCTTCTCGGTCTGAGGCAGCGCTGGGGGAAAACCATGTGATTTCAGTGGGTGTTGAGAGCTCTGCATGCAGAAATGCCTCCGGGGTTTTGTGAGCACGTCCCTGGAGATGTCACAGCCCCCAGTTAAAGGACAAGCTCAGTCTGCAACGTTGCTGCTTAGGGCAACGCTGCTGCTTAGGGCAACGCAGTTTGCAGGTAAAGAACAAGCCGTGAGGATTATGGAGCTTTCCAAACCATAAATGCAGGGCTGTCTACAAG
>KZ506939.1:0-31753 GCA_002844005.1 Limosa lapponica baueri | reverse complement strand
TTTCGCTTGAGTAACTACGAAGACAATGTAAGCTTGTTGATTTGGTACAGAATAATGAACAGTTATTGGTCTCAAAATTGCAGTCATTTTTCAACTGGAGCCAAATGAATTAGGTTATTTTGATGTGGCATTGTTACTGGAACAAACCGACAGGCAGTACTGATAGTGCAGTAGAGACCTATAAAGGATCACTGGGATTAATTTTTTTTTGTGTTTGTTTATAAGCTAAAAAGTTATTTAATGAATTATTTACTTGCAGATTTTTTTAATAAAACCGTTTCAGTAGGTTTCACAAGATGTATTTGAAAAGTTTGTCAGTGCTCAGATTTGTGAGTCTGTAGGGGAAAAAAAATCTTGTTTTTTAAAACAGTGATTCTGCATCCTCCCTGCAGACGATACCATTAATGTGAGTGTATATTTAAAATGCTGGGGAGTAGAAGAGAATGGTTTGAATAGCCATATTCTGTTATATCAAGACTATGCCATATTTTTCTACTTTTAAAGGAAAGAAGAATCTTCCAAGCTTCTTAGTGAATCTGTGCAGTAATCAGCTTTGATCTCTCTTGCAAATTAATACCCAAATCACCAAAGATGCTAGTGATGGTATTATAAGGTGTTGATATAAGGTAAATCACAGATAGGCAATGGTGCCTGTGAGTTGTGTAGGTGTGCAGAGTAAAGGCAGGAGTCATCTCTTTGTGACTCTCACCCATCCAGAGCCCAGAGCTCAGCAGGCAGGCGGTGCCCAGGCATGACGCAGGGCAGGGAAGAGGCAGGGTCAGGGCCCTGCTGCTTGGTGGAATTGGCAGGTTCAATAACTCCACTTAAAGGTCCCTTCCCAGGCACTCAGAAGTGAGAGATGCTCTGCAGGCTGCGGGACAGCTTATCTGGGACACAGTAACCGTTAAAAAAGGAGTTCAGTGCTAGCAATCCGTTCTGAATTTGATTTTTTATTTTTTGTTGGATTTTTGAGCACTGTATGATCTTCAGACTCTATAGTTATTCACAGCTTGGGCCTGCCACAGGAATAAATCTTCAGGCTTAAATTAACAAGGACCAGAGAATGCACTTACGCACTGGGCCACCAGTCATGAATGCTTCTTGATTACTCGTCCCCTGATCTGTTGGAATGTTACACCTGGCTTTCAAAGGCAGACCTACTCTGAAAGGGTCTGGCACTGAGCAGCGTGGACATGGGTCAGTCAGTATTACTTGGTCCCATCAGTCCCCCTTCCTCTTCATCTGCCAGGACGGAGATGATGGCCAAAAGGATCTACCACCCAGTGGTGCAGCCCCAAATGTATTTTACACTTTTATACAGTAACAGCACATTTACATGTGCACTGTGACAGCCACTTAAGTGATGTGTCTCTTGGTTTATGTGGCTGTGTAATAAGATGAAGCCCATCTTAGATCTATTTCTTTACAAAGCTGCCTCTTTGGTCAGAAAATGTACACTTGTCAAACCAAGAAATTTTTTTTTTGTGATTTGGGGCAATTAGAACAAGTGTTTTCTCAGGCAGTTACACCGTGTCCCCCTTGGGCCACTTCGTAGGTACCCAGTGCTGCCAGAGCTCCGTGGCCTATGGAAGAGGTGGCGGCTGGGTGCGCATGGAGGTGTCCAGTTGGTACGTCCCCTCAGGGGGTGTGATGATGTGACGGCCCCCAGCCTGGGGCTGACAGCAGCCCCCTCCAACTGCTGGGCTCCTGTTGGAGCTTTCTCATCTGCCATCTGTGGGAAATGACATTGAGACCACCCTTCTGATCCAGGTCATCTGAGATTTTCTCTGGGTAAAAAAATAAAATAAATAATGGTTGTAGTTCTATTTTTCACGCACAAAGAGGAGAATTTCTCAAGTTTCATCAGCTGCTAAATGAGAAGATTCTGAAGAAGAGTAAAAAGTATTTAATAGCGGAAAAGTGGTTTTCCTGAGAGCTCTGCTGCTCTCCACTTCTGCTGTTACTATTATATTCGTGACAACAAAGGCAACTTCTCAGTGATTCCTCTTGCATTGTTATTTTTGGGGAATCATAAAAATGATGAAGCAAACAGCTGTTGCACCTTTGTTTTAGTTGCTGCAGATGGTGGGACTGAGTCTTCGGCCTTAGTGGACGACAATGGCAGTGAGGAAGACTACAGTTATGAGGAGCTCTGCCAAGCCACTCCCAGGTACCTGCAGCCTGGAGGGGAACAGCTAGCAATTAATGAGGTAACATCCTGGGCTTTTCATTGCTGTAACGACGGGGGGTGTGTGTGGGTGTGGGTGTGTGTTTTCCACAGGTCTGAGGTTTCATATTAATAAATAGTGCAATGGCAGTAGCCAGCTCAGCAAAGGATCCAGCAGGCATGGTGTCCTGTCTGTGGCAGGGCCCATGAGCAGATGCCAAGGGAAGAGCACAGTGACTGGTACTTCACTGGGAGGGTAACTCGTTAGCCTATGTGACTGCTCTGGAGTAGGACTCTAATTGTTCTCACTAATAAATAGATGTATAGATTTGTGAAAATCCAGAATTTTAGTTTTATCCTGTAATAGGCATAATCATGGGCACTCCAGTGAGGTATTTTGTTTGATCTTTTAATAATTTATAAACAGTTCATTGTTTATCTTTTGTCCTTCACAACCTCATTTTCTTCCCATCTCAGCTGATAAGCGATGGCAGCATTGTCTATGCTGAAGCTCTCTGGGACCATGTGACCATGGATGATCAAGAGCTGGGCTTCAAAGCTGGAGATGTCATTAGAGTTCTAGAAGCTTCCAACAAAGACTGGTGGTGGGGAAGAAACGAGGACAAGGAAGCCTGGTTTCCAGCTAGCTTTGTCAGGGTGAGCAACTCTCTTGCTTTTGCACCATTGATTCCTAGCAGAGTGCAACAGCAATGGTCATGGCATTACATTGAAGTGAAGAGCGCGATCCTCAGCTTCTTTGTATCTGAACATCAGTGGTGTAACTCCTAATGACTTCACAAGGAAAAAAAGCAGTAGAGAATCCCACCCCAAGATCTCTTAGCTCCTCTGACACCTTTTACTCTGGCTTCTCCCTTTGTGTGGTCCTTTGGTAACCAAAGGAATTTCTCAAGCAGAAATGAGGGCAGCAAAAAGCTCAACCAGGAGCAATCAGTGTATACGAAGAGGACGTAGCAGTTCTCATGAGGGAGTGAGGAAAGCTATGCTGCAGGGATTTCTTGGTAAAATAGGGCATAATCTATTATCACAACATTGCGTAGGAATCTGGTTCACAGTCTGAACTCCCCAGTTAGAACTCAGCCAGATTAATGACAGTATAACTCACGAATGGTGTAAAATTGAACTATGCTTCAGAAATTAATTTGAAGAACTTTTTGAGTGCCTGTATTGAAGCTTGGGCCACGCTGTGTGAAGTACTATACAAAGTGCCAGATATGGTTCCTGCCTTTGCCCTTCCTAGATCTCCAGCCAACATGGGCAATCAGACAGAAGTGGAAAAAGGAGGTGCTGTTGTCCATATCGTACTGGGGCAGAGGGAAACTATTTAGAAGTGTTTGAGTTGTCTACTTTTGTAATTTTTACCCATACACTGACTTGGCCAAAGTAACACATAAACTATTAGTAAGCATCAGAAATAAGCTTAAGTCTGAAAAATACCTAGGCAACACAATACTCTCAGATCCTGTGAGCAGAAAGCCGTGTATTTAACCAGACAGAAATCTCAACACTTTATTGGAATAAGCAGTGGGTACAATGAGATAAATCCTGTTCTCTCTGTAAGGTAAGAATGGGAACATTTCTGTAGCAAGTCCTCTTTTAATTGTAAGAAGTTGGTAACAGCTTTATTACATTTTGTAAAAGTTTGCTGCTTTACTCTAATTTGCTTTGTTTGTTCTGGCTGCAGCTGCGTGTTAATCAGGAAGAGGTGCCAGAAAATTGCAGTAGTATCCAGGATGAAGAACAAGATGCAGATATTAGCAAGCATCGTCAGAAAATAGCTGAAAACAAGGATCAGATGAGAACCAATGTTATACAGGAAATTATGAACACAGAACGAGTCTATATCAAGCATCTCAAGGACATCTGTGAGGTACGTGCTTTAACCTGAAGGCATTTTGCTGACCTAATGTGAGCAAAACATCCTATATAAGTTGAGAACCGGGTTGGTTTCTTGTATCAAAATATTCCCAATTGCACTTCTGAGGCTGCCAGTCAGACCCTTCTTGTGTCCTCTTACGGCTTTCCTCTCTGTCGACTGCCACAAGGCATTACTTCCTTTTTAAAAAAAATAATTTCCACTTTTGACATGGAAAAAGAGCTTTGCTTATCTGACTGCTATTTCCATAATAAAGAGAGAAGGAAGTCAGTTTATTTAGAACTTCTTACCACTTGGTTTAGATAGAAAAATTTCAGTAACTTTAATGTAATCGATTACAGTTGAGGGACAAAACTTTTTGAAAGTATCTTCCAAAAAGAATGTTTGCTGTGTGAGATTGTTTGTTTGTTTTCTCCAGCAAAGAGATCTTTGCTGCATGCTTAGGAGCTATGAAAAAATCTTTAAAGGTGGTTTAAAACTACCTTGCTTGTTTGAACCATAAAATGTGGGGCTTTCTCTGCTTTTTGTTCAAATTTTGTTGGAGGCCCACACTTGGACAAGAATCTTCTTAATGCTTTTCACTGAAGTTTGCCTCTTCTGACACAGACTGTGAGACATTTGACCTGCATTTGACTTGTATTTGTGATTAGCATCTGGAAGGGTGCTAAGCAACGTACCAAAATATTCTTTGTACCCTTAGTTTCCTTGGTCTCTCTCTGTATTTGTCATGTTGTCATCCTTTAGTCCACCACTCATTAGATTCTTTCATGGACAACAAAATAGACAAGACAGCAGTGCTTTTTGGTTTTTGGAGTTTTTTTTTTTTGTTAGATCAGGCCTTTTTTATGCATTTCGAAGAAAGAAAAAAGGGAAAACAAAAGATAAGAATAGGTTGCCAATTAGCTAATTTTAAAACATTGAATGTAATTTTTGTCATTTAGATTCACTATTTACTTAAGCTAGTAAGCTTGACTGTGTGCCTAAAAGATCAGGGAGGAATTTGTACACGCAGCTGCGTCACTGCCACGGTTAGCTGAGTTCTAGGACACGACTTTCATATTTTACTGGTCTATTAATTCTTAGACTGATATTAATATAACTAATTTTCTCTATATATTCTGTACCTCTTTTTTAAAAGCTGACATACCTCTGAGTTTAGTACAAGAGAGCAGACACACATTTCCCAAGTAGAGAAGTGATGTTCCATGTTCAACATATTGGGTAGAGATGGTCTGCCTTTCTCAGAGTGAATCTGCAGGGTGGTGCAAGCAGGACATAAGGCTGAAAATACACTCAAGTAAGACTAAGTCAAAAAAGCTACTGCAGATAGTACACCAGATTTGCAAGCTCTGCACTAGAATGAATCACTAGGGCTGGTGCAGTCAGGATCATGAAGCTGGAGTATAGCTAGAAAAATATTTTACATTCAAGAAGCGTCTGCAGTTCACATTAGAAGAGCTGCACAGGAATTAGTTTTCCTTGTCGGAGTTGTCCTCCTAACAGTAGTAAATGCGGTAGCATAGCCACTGCACAGCTCTCAGAGCAGATGGCTGTGGAGGAGACAGGAATACTCGTATCAGTGCCAGGAATACTCAGGGCTGCTTCCTGGTAAACCTCACCGGAGCAATTGCAAGGCTTCATACAGCTGTCTGCTCCCAAAGCGATTTGGGGGAAACCTGCCTGAAAGCAGCCAAACGGAGGAGCCTGGCAGATAAGCCCTATCACATGGGTTAACCTTCGCACTCCCCTCCACCCCGGCGCCGTAGCTGATAGGAGAGAGCGAGCACAGCAGCTATTCCTGGGAATAGCCCCCGCGCCGTATCCTCCTCGCCTCGCTCGGCTGTGTGGAACAGGGGCCTGAGGATGTGCGGGGCAGCTGCTGCTGTGTGCGGCAGCCCTCAGAGGCCCCAAACATACCTTTGCTTATTAGTTATGCAAATGCCGATGCGATCTGCTGTTGGTTACTGATGGCAGGGCAGAATTTGCTCTGAGGGTGCTTTAAAACTGGAGGAATCAGTTGTGTGTCTACTTAACACTGGATACGAATAAAGTGAGCTGGATCCCTGTTATGTTCTCACAAGTAAAGAGGAAAAAAATTGGAAAAGTGATTGTACTTTTATGCGTGGTCTTGGCAATACTGTTACCTCCTGCCAGTACCCTATGGATTTTACCAAACAGCAGCATTCTCAATGCGTTACAGTATGTTCTTCATTTGCTTCTCTGGCTTAGACTGTGCCCTCCTTACCTACCGGTTAAGGAACCAGTACTTAAGCCCTGGTAGAAAATGTCTTTATATTCATTGCTTTAGGGTTTGTTCTTAGCCACATAGAGAAGAACTGTTATGGCGCAGAGAAATTGCTATGAGAAATTAGCACGGCAGCTAAAGTAGTATCATGCTCAGGGCCTTAGGCTGGGTTGGCCTCGAGCTTGATGGGTAGCTGTAACGAGGAGATGCGAATGGGTTTTACACACTCTGTGGCTTTCTGGTTCCCGGATTCATTTACAGTACTGTGGGACAGAAGTTGGACTGCAAGGATCAATGTGTAAACATTTCGGAGGCAAATCTGAAATTGCATGTCCATGTGTATGGCTGGGAAACCACTCGCCTGCCCATAGATCGCAGGGGTTTTGCCAGCTCAGATGGGCTTGTTCAGGGTAGAACCTGTTTTCACATCTTCAAACTAAAGAGGTTTTTTAAATTTCATTTCCAGGGTTACATTCGGCAGTGTCGCAAACATACAGGAATGTTCACCTCAGCTCAGTTAAGCACCATTTTTGGAAATATTGAAGATATTTACAAGTTCCAAAGGAAGTTTCTGAAGGATCTTGAGAAACAGTACAACAAAGAGGAACCTCATCTAAGTGAAATAGGGTCATGTTTTCTTCAACATGTATGTTGCAAAAGTCAATTTTATATATGAAATTAAAAAAATATGATAAGAAAATGCTAAAGTTACCGAGTTAGAAAGGGATTTTAGTAACAAGTGCTCATCAAATACTCAACTATGTATAGACAGCATTTTAGAATGTAAAATTATTTACAATTAAGGAGTTATTTAATGGTTTAGATTTCTCCTCATCTTTAGCCAGCATGTAACTTTGTACACAATTTTAAGTTTCCTTTACAAAACTGTAATGATCACAGATGAGCTGGACTATTTGCAGTGACCTCATATTGGCCATGCAAAAACTTCCTGAAGAAAAATAAGGAAAGAAGGTGGTGGGAAAGAGGCTGTGAGTTCGTGAGAGACACTTGCTAAGCCTATAGCTGTCTCCCACAAAGAAAAGTACTTTTTGCAGTGGGTTAGATTATCCTGACCCAATGAAGGTCTCAGTTTCTGTGTTCTTACAAAGACGGTACATAGTTTAGACAGTTACAAAGTAGATTTCTGCATAGGTTTAAGGCTGATCAGCCAGGAAACAATATAGGAAATGGATTAATTAATCTAATGATATATAATAGATGTTACACAAATATCTTTCCTCCTTTATAGACAAATACTTCAGTTAAAGGTTTGACTTTTTTTTTTTTAATAGCAAGAAGGCTTTGCTATTTATTCAGAGTACTGTAACAATCATCCCAGTGCCTGCATTGAACTTTCCAAACTGATGAAACAGGGCAAATACCGTCACTTCTTCGAGGCCTGTCGCTTGCTTCAGCAGATGATTGACATTGCCATTGATGGTTTTCTTCTCACGCCCGTTCAGAAAATCTGCAAATATCCTCTGCAGCTTGCAGAATTGCTCAAATACACCACTCAGGAGCACAGGTGAGAGAATGCAAAAAACCAAGTCTCCTAATAGTAGTAACACATAATTACTCAAGCTTTCTGGGTGACACAACACTGAAGCTTTTGAGATCAGGAATAAAACTCCTATTGACCACTATAGACAGAAACTCCTTACTAGATGGGCATCTTGGAACCATCACAAATATTAACAAAAGCAGTATCTGAAAACAGGGGACTGACGGGATGCAAGACAGAATGAGAAATAAGTGAAGAGAGAGAAGGAAAGGAAGAAGGTGCTGAAATAGGATGCAGGGAGAGATGTGTAAATCAGAGTGAAAAAAAGCCAGTGTGTCAAAGAAATGAAGGAGAAGGAAATCCACAGAAGAAAGGGAGAAGCTGCATAAATGTGTAGACACAAGAAAAAGTAAAGAAGGCCTTAATGGAAAACACAATCTGAGCAAGTTCAGAGGTAATGTTTTTTAGAAACTTACTAGTAATAAACATTGCCTTTGTTTGCAGTAAAGTCCAGATACTAGATTTTCAGCTGGGATAAATAAGAATTGAAGTTGCAGGTTATTATTAGCCTTTCTGAGGCTGATTAAATCTTTGACTAAATTAAGATTTTATCTTGAAATGTCTGCCTTTTTACCTTGTACAACTTCAAGAAAAATGTTCCATTGTGACCGCTGTGCTCAAAGTTCACATGCAGCCTGAGGCAATGCTGCCTTGGCCAAAGTCTGCACTTCTTTAACCTTGAGAAAACTCCCCTTGGAGACCACAGGATTTTTGCTGGGGACAAAATGTCGGGGATGTGAAGTACTGACATTCAGGTGTGAAATACCCCCATTCAGTTCTGTGGCTACCTGGGAAGTCATAGAATCATAAAATCATTGAATCATACAATGTGTTGGGTTGGAAGGGACCTTTAAAGGTCGTGTAGTCCAACCCACCTGTAGTAAGCAGGGACATCTTTAATTAGATCAGATTGCTCAGAGCCTCGTCAAGCCTGACCTTGAATGTCTCCAGGAATGGGGCCTCAACCACCTCTCTGGGCAACCAGTTCCAGTGTCTCACCACCCTCATTGTAAAGAACTTCTTCCTAATGTCTAATCTAAACCTACTCTGCTCTAGTTTAAAACCATTGCCCCTCATCCTATTGCTACATGCCCTTGCAAACAGTCCCTCCCCAGCTTTCTTATAGGCCTCCTTTAGGTACTGGAAGGCCGTAATAAGGTCTCCCCAGAGCCTTCTCTTCTCCAGGCTGAACAACCCCAAATCTCTCAGCCTGTCTTCATAGGAGAGGTGCTCCAGCGCTCTCATCATCCTCGTGGCCCTGCAATAACAAGTATTAATGTGGGTATCTCTTTCACTGCTGCTGACTTTAGAAAATTATGTGAGCTGTTAAACCTGCAGATGCAGTGACAGCAAGGTCTTGCCACCTTACACCCATAGTACCTGTTTTCCTGTTCTGTGGCAACGCATCCAGAGATGCCTACAAGCACAGACGGGCGCCCAGTGTACAGAGATGCTCACAAACAGGCAGGCCTACACCCACACGGAGCTTTGGTAAAGCTTCAGCCAACTGGTTGTTTTGGTAGCTTTTTGTTTTGTTTTCATAGAAAGTTTGAAGATCCGATGTGCACAGCCTGCTGTGAAGGCCACAGGTTATACAACAAATGTGGAATAACGTACACACCAACAGAGAGAGAAGGAACTGAGATAAGGAAGGGCAAGAGTAGCAGTGTGGATATCATGCAGTCACCCTGTGGGACATCTCCCTGACCTTAGCAGAATCCTGTTATTGTTAATCTCACTTTTTGTATACAGAGTGGCGGAAAGAGTTTCCATAGATATAAATAGAGAGAGGAGAGTAACGCGCAGATTTAGAAGGGAAGCGCATCCATCAGCAGCAGCCGATGAAAATAGGAACTGAGACAGAAGCAGATAAAAAGGACGGCGAGGCTGACCCCTTTGCAGGATTTATTTCTGGCTCGTACTGTTTTCTACCTCTGGCTCCCTTTTCTGCAAGAGCCATTCTGATAAAGGAGGGAAGGCAGCTGCTCTGCTGGGACTTTAAGGCAAGAAATACCTCTCTTTCCTTCTCTCTTCTCAGAGATCCATTTGAGGAAGGTGAAGGAGTGATGGATACTATTCAAAGGGGAATGAAAACTTGCCTACAAGTTGGGGCATACATAAGCGTTTGGGGAGCTCAGGGAAAGGAGGAGGGGAGCAGAGCAATGGAAGAAGGACAGGAGGCTTGGATGTGACCTGGAGCAGGCAGGGGAAGGTGACTGCCTTGGCTCTTACACTTGTTCCGTGAAAACAGGCCACTTTGTCAACATTATCTCCTTTAATTCCTCCCTTCGGTGCCCATTTTCTTGGGTCCCTCACTCACCCTGTTTGAGGTTGCTTTCGGTACTTTTTCTGCCCATATAGCATTCTCCATTAGCATTCATTGACCCAGCCATTGGGAACAAGAAGGAGAAAATACATTTGTTAAACATGATTAAAGGAATGCCCTTCAAAATAAAATCCCACTAAAATCTTGTTTAAAAACAAATTCCTTTGGTGAAATGTAGGTAACTGCTGAGATTGTCAGGAGTTCTACCATTGTTTTCAGTAGAGACATTATTGCAATTAATTAATCTACCTTCTCAACCTCGTTCCACCGGTTTAATAATTTGCTCCTCGACAAAGTGTAGTAGTACAACAGCCCTGAATTATACGGACTACTGTGTGAGGTTCAGGGTAGCTGAGAATCCGGTTTCTCTTATTTAAGTACCCTGAGCAGAGGGATAAATGGTTAATGCGGGCTAATACTTCAAGCGCTGTGTCACAGTTTGTGATTGCATCATATCCATGGCATAAGTGATCTTTGAAATATGCCTATATTTCACAGTGATTATAACAACATAAAAGCTGCATATGAGGCTATGAAGAATGTAGCGTGCCTGATCAATGAGCGAAAACGAAGACTAGAAAGCATAGACAAGATTGCGCGTTGGCAAGTCTCTATCGTAGACTGGGAGGTAAGTGTCAGCCTGTCCCTTTCCTGGGCAAAGGTACTGTGTACAGTACTTCATGTCCTCTACAGGATACGTCTTTTTGCATAGTAGGTAGTTTATGGTGTCTACTTTTCAACTGGTCATTGCTCAGTTAAAAGTCCAGTTGCTTTATTTACAGTGATTCTGTTACTGATTACCTTGTTTATAAATCAGGAAGAGCAGCATGTATTAAGATGGGCACTTGTCTTTGAGATGACACTGGGCTGAGATGACAAAATGGATTTATTTTAAAATGCCAGACCTATAGAATCTCCTTCAGATTTTTGGTAGTTCTGTCAGAACTTGAACCTGCTTCATTGACTTTAATGAGTTTCCTCCTGAGTTCTGCACATGTAAAGTACAGCAGAACCACATTCATTGAGTTTACCTGTAGGAGATTATGTACATTCTATGACATCCTCAAATCTAATAATAAAAATACAAGAAAAATGAATGAACTTAAGACTTGCTTATAAAATGAGACTGGTTAGGCACACAGTAAGATCTTAAAACGTTATTTACTTACTACATATCTGTCTATCTATCTATCTATCTATCTATCTATCTGTCTATCTATCTATCTTCTTAGGGACCAGATGTGTTAGCCAGAAGCTCAGAACTGATCCACTCAGGAGAACTGACCAAAATATCAAAGCAAGGCAAAAGCCAGCAGAGGACTTTTTTCCTTTTTGACCATCAGCTTGTGTTCTGTAAGAAGGACTTGCTGAGAAGGGACATCTTGTATTATAAGGATCGTATTGACATGGATGAGATGGAAATTGTGGACACTGAAGATGGCAGAGACAAAGACTTTAACATTAATGTCAAGAATGCTTTTAAGATAATAAACAGAGCAACAGAAGAGATGCATTTGTTCTGTGCAAAAAAACAAGAGGATAAAAAGAGATGGATGGAGGCATGCGAAAGTGAAAGGAGAAGAGTTCAGGAAGACAAGGAAATGGGTGAGTGGAAGGATTTCCTCTCTAAAAGGTGGCAAAAACAAAGGGGAATGGTCTTGCTTTTACACTTTTTTATGCTTTGTGAATAGCCTTCTGTTTTCTGACAGACCTGACATGACCTTGATCTGTGTAAGTGAAGCCTATTCAGGTGTATTTACCCTGTCATTGTGGGTCAAAGGGCAGTTAGCTATGACATCTGTGTCACAGAGTAACCTATGCGATTCTGGTGTGTTGCAGAGCAGAATGAGATATGAGATATGACAGGATGCAATTCACAAGGACCAGTCAATAATAAAAATCCATCCAAAATCCTAGCGCTTCCGTATGAATCATTGGCCCAAAACATCTGTTCATAAAGGACACTTTATTATAAAGCCAAGCAGCAAACGATTCTATGATTCTATTCTGTTCCATGACTCTATGATTCTAATTGTAGATTTATACTCTCCATGTCATATAATGGCACCTCCTGTGTCCAGGAGCCCTGTGCGGTTACATGATATCGTTAGTTACAGACCCAACAGTAGCACCACTGGGCAGTTTACAGAGAAATGAAGCCTAACCTAGAGTGAGCAGGAAAAAGGTAGCAAATCCTAGCATCAACGTTAGACCCGCAGCCTGTGGGACACTCTAAGGACGGTGTCGTCTGTGTGGATGTACATTTAGGATTGTTGTTTTAATTTCTTTTTTTTTGCATAGTTTCATGCTTCCTTTAAAATCAGTGACAAAAGCTCCAATAAAGTTTCATGGGCAGAACATTGGCCGGGCCACAAATTCCCATGGTGCTGAGCACAAGAATTGCAAGGGAGGGTCCATCGTGCTTGCGGCTCTTCAGGCACTGTGCAATATAGTGAAGAAAATTCAGTATAACAAGAAACTGTATTTTTGATAATGGCACATAGGCACAGGCAGTCTTTTCTGCCCGTATAATGGCCAGCCTTGTGGAAACTTGCTTTTCAAATGTCACAACTCATTATTCCAATGTACCCGTTTTGGCAGAGGTATCGTGAGCCAGAGGAAAGATAGTTCAGTTGTAATAGCTAAAGTCCATCTAGTCTTGTCAACCACAGTGGCTTGAATGTTTTCTCCATTACCCAGAGGATGGCTTCTTTTCTAAAATGTCTTTTCTTTTGGCATAATTGAACCTTTAGCCAAAACCAGTGGAAAGGCACCAGCATTGTAAACCTCAGGTTTAAATTTATCTTGTTGATTTTGTAAGCTATCTTGCTGTACTTCACACAAAGCCTCTAATCTAACCACTCAGAGAACAAATACATACCCTCCCAATTCAGAACTACAAATGGCATTTTACTTCTATTTCAAAGACACTTTGGTGTAAGTCACTGTCTTCCAAACCATATCTAGCTTTTCTTAGCTTTTATGAATATATGGGAAGAAAAGACCACAGCCAGAAAATGCTGCTCCAAACCACTAATAGTCACCCTTAGAAAGTGGTCTGATCTCTGTTGATGAAATCACTTTCATTTTTTTAAATCTGTTTTCTTGTTTCTATAAAGGAAAAAAAACCCTGCAGAATAAAATATCCCAAAATTACGGCTAACTACCGTTGTCTTGTAAGTTAATAGGCTGATTTGTAATAATGTCTTCATCAGTTGAGACTAAAAAAGTGAAGGGAATTTTAAAATTGTAGAAAAGCGCAGGAGGATGCAAAGTGGAACCAAACCAGATGCTTCATTTTGACTTTTAATCGCAACTTCTGTGCTCTTCATGTGCATATGAGTGAAATGAGTGACAGCACGTGCACCCTGTTGTCTCCTTGTGCAAACGTAGAAGATCCAGGTATCTCAGCTGTCTTGCATGCAGAGAGAGGGAACTGGAGTGCCTGTACATGGGCTCTGGACGACACCAATCACTGATTCACCTTGCACAGCAGATGCCTGGCCTCAGCACAGATCAGTCATACACCTATCGTATGGCAGTAAATAGCATAGGGCTGACCATATACTGTAGCATCATGTAAGTCGTACAAATTTGCAAACAAGTGCATGAGAAACTGGAGTGAGGGATCCAGCCCCAGCCTGATGCAGCCACAACCTCATCACAGCTTGCTTCAGTGTCTGGCAGATTATGTGATACTGTCTCCTCCGAGTGGAGGGAAAGATACCCAAATTTGGCCTACTGCAACACTAGTGAGTTCAATTTGTTACCCCAAGTTATCTCAGAGTGAGTGAAAAAAGAAACAGATTCTACATTTGTGATCTATTACTTGGTGGCTTGTAGCTTTCAGAAGTGTTAATTTATGCTTTTTTTTAATCTCTTGTTATCTGGACTTGTCTATAAAAAGACCTTTTTGTGTGGTTAGTTTCCTGGTGATTGCCATGTGCAGGAACTGGAAAGCAGCTTTTCCTAGTAATCTGCAGGCAAATGAATGTTCCTGTTCTTATCTCAGTGAAAAAATATCTTCAAATTTATATAACAAAGTAAAACATACTTCTAAATCCTTCGGGTATATTACTATTAAGATTTACTAAAAATTGTTTAAAATATAGTTTACTTTTTTTTAATTTAATGTAATCAAATATTAGATACAGTATTTTTATACCAGTGCCCTAATTTACACTTTGACATAGGAATGGAAATCTCAGAAAACCAGAAGAAACAAGCCATGCAGAATGCCCGTAAGTCAAGGCATGGAAAAATTAAAGGTGGGTGTTCAGAATTGCTTCACATTCTTAACTGTGTTCTGGTGATGTTAGGAAATAGCACAACCTGGCTATGGGTGAGTTTTAAAAAATTTTCATGGTTTACATGGAGTTCAAATAATTTCCATTAACCTGTATTTTAATATCAAATTCCAATGTCTTGGTAAACCATCTACTAAATCAGCTCCCCAGTCTCCTTCAGACAGGCAAGTCAGTATTCTCTTTATTAGATAAGAAACTCAAGAGGTAAGGCAAGCAGTTTATTTAAGGATGTAAGAAAGTGAATACAGAGATTAAATTAGAAATGAGGGTTTTTGATTCCTTCCTTTGCTTTTACTCAAACAGCTTGTTCTTCTTTAGCAATTCTGTGCTTTGTTTAAAATATCCTAAAGTTCTTTTGCAAGCCACGTGTTGCTGTATTTATGATGACACACTCAAAACGGCTCCCTTCTGTCCTAGACTAGAAGGAAGGATGGACAAGAAATGTGTTTCTTTGGAAACAGCTTTTTTATTCCTTTCTGTCTCAGAAATTGTCTTGTGGCTTTGGCCCTTTCCATCTTAAACGTGAATTTGGGTAAATCTCCAGTGTGTTGAAATAATAAATTGACCAAGGAGGACCAGATTAAGTCTGAATTTAGGAGTGAAGTGCTGATGTTAGGTAGTCCTCTGCTCCCTGGGATCAATATTGTTAAAGATTTTCTCTTTATCAGTCACTAGGTACCTATAAAATCTGTCCTAATTTTCAGGGGAGTGGTGAAAATTGTGATTAGGAGATTCTGTTCAGAATGCACAAAGGTCAAAGTCTGAGAACGTTAGACTGGAAAAATATTTTCCAAATTGAAGAAATAACATTTTTATTGGTAACAATATTTTACCCAGCCTTATTCTGAGAGTTGACTGAAATACAAGCATCTACTGTGCTAAGCCGTTCCTTTGAAATACCAGAGTTTACTTGTGCAAATAGTATAGCCAGGCTATAGGAGACTGCTGCTTATTTTTTGTACTTCTGTAATGTTATTTTTACTGGTATTATTCTCTTCTTAAGACAAATCAATGCAGAAATTAAAAAGTCTAACATCAGAAAAGGTAACCTCTAATAGTGCTTCCATTCAAGATTGTGGCAAAATTCACACTGGCTTTATTGACCATTGAATTTGTCCCGTGGTCTGTGCTTGAATTTTCCCAGTATTGGTTGCCCTTCTAGCTGACTCATTCACTTTCTTCAACTGTTCCTTTTGCAGGTGTAAGCTATAACGGGTGTCCTGTGCCTCCCCCACACCAAAGCCTGCATCCTATTCATCAGCGCCACATCACTGTGCCTACCAGCATCCCACAGCAGCAGGTTTTCGCCCTGGCAGAACCCAAGCGGAAGCCATCCCTCTTCTGGCATACCTTCAACAAACTCACTCCCTTTAAAAAGTGAGAGGCCAAGGACTGGGAAGGACGTTGGTGCGGAGGGAGACTTCCTCCAGAGAAGGACCTTGGAGACATGGTTAAGCTTATTTGAGCTCAGTGAATCTCCAGTTTTGGAAGGAAAACCTTGGGCTCTCTTGAGCCAGAAGGACAACCTTTGTCTAGAAGAAGAATGCAGTTCGTCAAGACTGCTCTGAAGTTAATGTTGCCAAGTGTCAGCATTGCTGATGAAGAGCGGTCTGCCTTCTGACAAGGACAACTTGCTATTACTCTGAAGCAGCAGTACTTGATCTCTGTTTCTTAGGTATGTTGAAGTAGTGATGGAATCACGCAGGTCATTGTAACATTTCATCATTTTGTTTTTCTTAACCTTGTATGTCGATGGCCAAATTTAGGATAGGGAGGAACTTTTCCTTAGGGGTATATCAGCAAGGAATCTTAGGAGAGTTTTCCCCTTCTTTTTGGAGCACTGAGCAGAGACCACCCGTTAAAATCAGGTGGAGACATCCCATGTGATTAACCAGCTGTTGCAGAATTCAGTGGACCCTAATCCTTCCTGTCTTTTTCTATTAAATTGCCAAATGGCAGGAGAACGTCCCGCAAGGCCTTACCATATTCCAGATTGGAACAGGGAAATTTTATTCTGTCATATAGAAACATGAACAGAGTGTGAAATGGACTATAAAGATATGTGCATTTATTGCACACAAGTGGAAACAAGAGGAGCCCAGGGCATCTCAGATCGATTACTTTCACAGCAATATACTGCATGCATATATGCTCTTCGGTATAGAGCTTTTATATCACTTTTTGCGCACTTCTTTGCCTGGGAGATGCTTCTTTGTATTTCCAGTATGCTTATTTCTCTGTGTAAAAAGTATTTTTTTATTTTCTAACAGAGATAATGTGAATGTACAAAGTCAGATTTGAGACAGTACGTGCTGACTGCTGGCTATGTTACATAGTTCTCACGCTTTGTATTCTTATAGCTTGACTTAGCAAATGGATGAATGGCAATGTAAATATATCGAAGTAGTCCGGATCCATGCTTCTTATACCCAGTCAATTGACAATGGGTTTTGACCAATTATTTCTTCACAAAGAAAGAGAAGTCCTTACTGGAAGGGACAGAGAAATTGTGTGGACCAGAGATGGATTTTTGTCTCAGACTCATCAGTCTATATTGGAAGGGGAAGAACCTGACTCGATGAAGGTCAGCTCTGGCCAGCATATCCAATACGTGGTTTGCATTGCTATGATTTGCCTATGGCATGAAGTTGATTTGGGAGAATAACTTCTAAAAAGCCACCAGGAAGAAACAGGATCTTGTTATTTGCAGCACTGATCATTTCTGCTTGATAGCTCTCATTAAGGATGACAAGACTGCTGGTAATATAGAAGGAAAGAAGGACTCCATATGTTTCAGAACTGATTTGATATGAATGTTTTTACAATAGTTTATCCTATGCTGCTGATTAGGGGCATTACCTGATGATAAGGATAGATCCAAGGGTATTCTTTGACAATGGACACAACCAGCTTTGTCATGAATGTGTAATATATGAAGAACAAACAAGGGGCTAGAGGCCAGACATCTTAACAACAGTGTAAAAAAGCCTTATTTTAAACATGTATTTGTTCCTACTGCTATTGTTACCTCTATGTTTTTGTTTATTGTCAGTGTTGTGAAGCCCACTAGTTGCTAGATTTTGGGCTTTGATAACTTTGTGGCAACTTCTGCAAAGCCCAGGTTTGTGGTTTTGATTTTAAATGAAATCTTTTGACAACTGTACATTTCAAATGCCTTGTGTATATAGCTCAGCAATAACACAAAGTTTGGTGATGCTCAGTCAAATTGTTCACTGCATAGTGGACTTCATTGCTTGTGCTTTCCCATAGCGATGGAAGATGACCTGAAACAGTTGAGAACTGGAAATATGCACTGACATTTTCAATGATTCAGCTTAAAGAAAACATACGGGAAGGTTAGTGAAAAAAACTGTCTGGGTTGTATTTTTCTTTTGATGTTTAAAATGAGCCATTTCTGTTCAGATTTTTTAAAAAGATAATTCTAAATGCTCAATTTAAACACAAGGAGCAGACTTCCAAATGCAGGCATGGATGCATGCCCTTCCCCTTAAATGAGTAACCCTTTTGTGTTTCTTACATACCCATTTTTGTGGGTACTTACCACATTCAGCCCTGCAAACCAAAGTGATGCACGTACTGTGGAAGTGGAGATGATGTTTTTTAATCACATTTTGAAAGACTTGTTCTAGATGCAAACAAAATGTCTGAAGTTGGATTGCAGTGCTCACCCAGAAACTTTCCCAGCTGGACCTGAAAATATTATGAGATCCACACTTACTTACTTGTGTCTTTGCTGAAACATACTTCCAGGACTTGGTTCTGTGGAGTGCTGGGGAAAAAAAAGGAGGTTTTGGGATGTATCTTCTGACATGTCAGTGCCCATGAAGGCGCTTCCCACGTAGTTCTGGTGCCTTAGCCCTAAAAATGAACAGAAATGTTTGCATATGGTTTTGGATACAGCAGCTTTTTTTCTCAAGAAGTGAATTTCAGAGAGATAAAAAGCAAATGTTTCTTGGTGCAGATTACTCAGGACTCAGTTTTATATATAATACCCTAAATATAAACATGGTTGTTTTATAATATTCTGTGTGTCTTTCTTTGCATCTGACCTTGCAAAAGATTAAGATAAAATATAACAAGACAGGACAGATTTAGACTACACCGTAATCTTTTAAACAAATTATAGTTAAATGAAAATGCACAATTACGTTATCTAACAACTAAGACAAATATTTAGTTGGGGTTCAGTCTGACTTTAGAGTCTGTGGGACACAGTTGCAACTAAAATGTAAAAGTTTGTATTCTAGCAACTATTGTCCTCATCCTCCTTCTGATGACAAAACTTAAATATGATCAGAAAGGTGTAACGGCAACATCTGTTCTTTTCCTCTCGCTTTTGCATGCTTTAAGTTACTATAAAAAGTTCTAGGGCAACTACTAAGCACATTTGTGCCTCGTTTAGATAAAGCACAGCCAGAGCCTTCCCGATGGCCTGCTGAGCAGATAACCTCAGACGTTATGCATGAGAAGCAGTAAAATATAATTGTCCTCAAATGTGTTCCCACTGAGTTAGGAAAATGCCAAACCATAATTGCATCTAACTCGGAGCATTTGATGTATAAAATAATAAGATTGTTTTACAAGTGGCTCTTGCCATGCTAAATTTCACATTGAGTTTTAGTGGTCAGTGTAATAACGGAGTTCAAAGACAGACTACTCAAATGTTCCACATTTTAGTTGTCTTCTGAAAATAATTATAACAGTTTTGGAGCCAAAGGTCTTTAGTCATAACTAACACAGTACCTTTCTTTGACTGCCTTTCTGCTTTTTTTCTATATATGTGACATTTGTATGTAGGAGATGCCTTCTGAACGATCTCTAATTTAAAACTATTTGTTGTAAATACTAGGGATGACTTGCATATATATTTTATTTTGACAAGTGTTTTGTAACGTTTTATCTTAATGTGCATCGCTTTGTGCGTCTTACCATCTGTGTGCTGTTACACGTGTTGTAAATGAAGTGTCCTGGCTACAGAGCAGATGAATTGGCTGTTGATGGCTGAAGTACAATGTATAGAACTGCAGTAGCTTCATGTGCATTTCTTCTGAAGTAATTGCATTACAAGGTTTATTTACATTGGAACATTGTTTGTCAAATGAATCTATTTTCTGGAAATAAGTACAAACTCGCATTCCCATTATTTTTCCCGTCTTGTACATGTTTGAATTATATAATGTACAAAGTCAAAGTTCCTCAGCTGTATCTTATAAAACTTTTATTGTGCAGTTTTAAAATTGTTGGGTTTTGTTTTTAATTGTCTACCAAGTATCCTCCGTGATGCAAAAATGTTTCAACTGTCGTATTTATTTTATTACTTTAAAGCAAAAAAGGTCACACACACATGCTCCCCTTGCTTTTCCGGTAACAGCTACAGTACTTCCCAGCACATGTTTATTTAATAACTACTAAACCTGATTCTGGGATTGAAGTCTTCATCGTTCGGGCAACACCCATCTGTGTTACTGTCCCAGCCATATGCACCTGCAGTCACTGTGATTTACCTTGTCCTGGCAGACAGTTCCCCTTGAAAGTAAATGTAAATGCAGCTTCTGTGTTAATAAAGCTCCTGCTCACAGTGGATGGTGACTTAAGTGCTGTAGTTTAGGTAAGGAGGATTAAAAGCAAAAACTTTTGAAAGGGTTCACCCCAAAAGGCGTCCTGTAAATGTGTGTGAACAGGCTTACCTGCCTGCTTGTTCGAGCAGTGGGCAGCGCTGCTGGAGATTCAGCTTACTGCTCTGTTCCTGGGAGGTTTCTCGTGTCTTGTTATTCTGACAGAGCAGGGGACCACATCTGAGAGGCGTGTGCGTGTCCTTCCTGTTCAAGGCTGCGTCAGAAATCATGTTTTGCTGAGAAACACCAGCTTTAACAAACTAACAGACTTAGCTGAAATATTTTCATCAAAAATGCTTTGGCAAATTTAAATGCTGGCAGAATAGGTGGGTTTGCCAGTTCTTTTCCCCTCCTTCCAGTGTCCAAGCCTGTATCTCTATTTCTTGGTTCACCTCAAAGCTGGGAGTTACCCAGGCCTCCCAAGTGGGATGCGTGCTCGGATATCAAAGTGAAAAGCACAGTCTGAGCACTTAGTGAGGCAGATCAGATGACCAAAAAATATGCCTTGAGCAAACACTGGAGCAGGATGTTGTGATCAACAGGCTTTCTAAGGAGCCTGCGATTCATCTGGCCATGGTGAGCTCATTTGTTCATTTTATTTCATCAGGCTAAATCCTCTAGATCGTCCCATACTGTCAGCTCTTAAGTTCTTCAGGAGTTGATCTATTGGGTGGAGCGTTTAGTTTATGCAGAAATAGCACTGCTTTTCTTGGGGTTTTTTGTTTAGTTTTGGTTTTGATTTTGATTTTAGAGGCTACACGATGGTCTCTGCTTGGTAATAGAGACAAGGATTTGGGCCTTTTAATGTTGCAGTGCCAAAGGAGAAATGAAAAAGTCAGCAATGGAAAACTGCACATCACGTAGCCTCTAAGGACAGCACACAAATACTTAGTGTATTTCTGAATATTTTTCAAAATTCAGTTATTCTAACTAGCTAGAGACCATGTAATGGTAAGAATGTGTCAAAACTGTATAAACTGTAAGCACAACAGGTTTTTTTAATCTTAGGCTTATGTTAGGTTTAGTTCACTGCAGTCAGAACTGACTTCTGGTTGTCCAGGTGGGTACCTAGGGCTGAGAACTCACATAACTGCCACTATTAGGTATGTAGGCTCTGGTTTAAAAACAAAGATGTGTGTATGTTTGTATACATATACAAACACCCACACACCCTTTGTAGACTCCATATGGCATCCCCAGATAATGTCTCTGCTGGCACCTACAGTAGGTTTCACCAGACAAGTGATCCGCACCCATCACACCCTCCCTCTGTTTATGTTACATCTTATGTTTCTGTTGTGCATCTTGGTGGGGATGGAGGGGGACACACGACACCTGGGCAAGGTTTTACCCATCATCTTAACGTTTTAAGCATTCAGAGTGGGCACTCTCCACCAGCAATGACGGACAAATGACTCAGCAGAGAAGCGAAGGTTGGAAGGTGTCCACATCACTGGGGTCTGGTCTCAGCAGAGTTCAGAAGGACAAATCTGAGAGGGCAGAGATGAGCAGAGCAAGGAGCACCACTGCCCTTCAACGACCGAGTTTCACTCAGGAGAGAAACACAAGATGATGTAGGATTTATTGACTGTTTCTCCTAGGGATTTTTGGAAAGCTGAAACTGCTTCAGGGGGAAGGAAGAGCCCCAGGTGCTCCTGAGGGACTTTGATGGCAGAACCAGGCACATGCCGAATTCCTCCTTGTTTCTGGCACATGCGAAATAAGAAGGTAGAAGGCCCACTATATACACTGAACTGTCAGCAGGCAGATTCACTAGGCATGGTTAAACTTGGCCTCTGCCTATGAACATACCCCAGACTTTGGAGGTACTGACTCATGAAGGACTGAAAAAGTGTCCAGAAGGTGCTCCGCAAACAAGGTTGGGTGTATCGTGTTTTATTAACTATCCATCTCACAGTCATCACTGCCACATTCAGGTCCTAACAAATGTAATGAGCATAACAATCAATCTAAAACCCTCTGCATCTCCTGCCATTCAGTTGCGATGTTTTTTTAATAGCAAATGGTGAACTTCTGGTACTGTGTAATTATTTTCAAGGCATTATTCTGTGATGAGACAAGACATCACCTGATGGTGATTTTGTCTTTAAGGACATTCCTACAGCAGTTTTCTTGGTTGTCTGCTAAAAAAGCATCACTCCAGACTAACTGCAGAGTCCATCTAGGTCAATGTAACAAATGGATTATGTCATTCTCGCCTCAGGATTGGGACAGACAGACCATGACTGCTGTCATTGTAAAATTCACAGCCTCTTTTGGATCAGTGTAAGGGTTCTGCTGCTGCAGGAGGCCCTGCTGGTGTTGATGCCATGTCACCAGGAGCCCCCACTGCCCCCAGTGCTGTCCCCCCAGAGCCACCAGCTCTCCCAGCACCCTGCTGCCAGGAAGGTCTATCAATAAATCCAGGTTTTCTGCATGGCAGGACAGATCACTGAGGGCACGGCACTAAGCTGGCAGGGTGGGCTATTTTTTAATCACTCGAAGTGTGAAAGGAGGCCAAGGCTGAGCAAGCTTAGAAAAATTCAGATGGTGCCTAATAGGTAAAGAGAAAAAGATTGTTTGTCACGGCTCTCATTTCTTCTCATTAGCACAGCAGCGAAGCTAACTTGGCTACAGAAGTTCATTTAAGGAGAGCAGCTAATTGCTGCACATTGTCCTTCCTTTTCCTCAGAGCACGGCAGATACAATGTCCCAGACACAAACTGGGGCACCATAATGCTTGCAGTATTTTCCTATTACCACAGGGTGGTGGTGAAGACCTTGGTGAAAACTCAGCTGTGCTGAGGATACGTTATTTGACAGGCAGACCGTACACGTTGTATCTTTGCAGCGTGGGAACTCCCTCAGAGACAGTGTTTTCAGTCACTTGCACAACAGGTGAATTAAGGCCACTGCCTATAACACATTAACTCCGGTTACTCTTGGTTGTATCCTTCACTGTTTATGATCAGCATTTAAGGAGCTGATGATACACTCAGTTGCTTTACTTCCACTAGTCCTTAGACAGCAGCAGTTTCAGTAGTGTCAAGAAGACACACTTAGGTATCAAGTTATGGCTTCGTCAAATTTCGTTACAAATAATAAATTTAGTAGCACAATAGCTTTGGCACATGTTTGAATGGCTAGATGGGTAACCTGCGAATTATGAAAAGGTCTCTCTCATTCAATTTATTTATTTGAATTCAACCTCATTACTTCTTTCCGTAATAACCTAATAATTGTCAGGCCATGTTAACAGCATTGTTATTTTTAATTTCTATAGTCTTTTTCTCCCTATTTCCATTGTAAATTGCTTGATACAGAGACTAACTTTATTACGTGTTTTTTTCAGCACAATAATGGTGTGAGACGTTGCTTCCTTCCTACAAACCAACCAAGCTGTCAAAGGCTAACATTTGTGTAATCTATTTGTGTACTGGAACAGGCAAATCAAAGCCTTATTAATCCATTTTAACAATTGTCTTTCATGTAACAGTGGTAAAAAGCCAGAGTACAGAGCACTTCAGCTTAGTTTTGGAATAAATAGATTCCAGTTTAAACCTCTGTTTTAATTATTGAACAGCTCTCAAAATTAAATCACTGACCTTTGAGAATTTAGTGACCAAACAAGTGCTTGTCCTCAAGACACATATTTGGAGCTTGCATTCCTTTACATGAAGCTTTTATACTCTCGTTAAAGATGCCCAAGAACAAGGCAAGTACAAAGTGAATGAGGTAAGAACAAAGATCCCATATACGCAATGATGGTGGTGGGATGATGATGATGATATTGATGTTATCAGCTTGTGGAGATGAGTGGGGAGGAGAGGTATGGGGACCAGATTGCCTGTTCCTTAGGCAAGAAACACTCCCTTAGACAACTTGGAATGGAGGTTTCTGTCAGTGGACAAGGACTGTCAGACTTCTCCCTGGGCTGCATCATATCTGAACAGCATCATATGGAGCACTTCTTCCTTTTGCACGCCTCTGGAGTCCTTTGACTAAGGCAGCAAATGTTTATATAGCTCAGAAGTAGCAAATGTTTGATCTATTTTCAACTTTCTTTAGTGCTAACCAGCAGCAGCAAAGCTGGATTTTGCTGGTGGATGATCAAACATCTCTCTGTAGACCATTGTCAAAGGCATCATAAATCACATTTCCAATAATTGTTGCAAAATGGGGAACTTTTCTGAAGACAGAACAAAAAGATTAAGGAACATATGTCAAAATTATTTTCTTCCTTTATAAATCAAGTTAAAAGAATATTTAGATCAAATATTGCTACGAGAGTGTAATTATTCTTATTGAGAACATACTAGCGTCTCTCTACATGGTATTTGTGTGCATTGTTTCATACGACTGAGAAATGGTGGTGAAGAGATTAAACACAAGACATCATTTTTTTTAGTCAAAACTGGGTAATATTTCAAAAGGAATACTGAACTTAGTATTATGTTTCATTAACGGAAGAACCAATTCAAAAGCCAATTATATAAAATTTTGTCATTCTGACTATCACTTTTACCTATATAAGGACTTAACCTATACAGCCCAAGCTTCTGTGCATTAGACATCTATGAATATTAATTGCAAATAAAACAGGCATTAATTTTGTCACTATTTAATTTTTGTTCCTCAGTCTAATCTCTTCCCACTAATCACTCTTACACTCACTTAAACCAGTTGTGTCCAGAATAAAGTATTAATGTCTTTCAGTGGGCCTATATTAAAAGACATTATTTAGGAGGGACACTCTAATGAAAGGATAAATACAAGCAGGACTTTAAGTAGCATAGTTACATGAAGGGGAGAACCAGACTAAAAACTTGTTTGTGCCAAAAAACTCTCGATCCATCTTTGCCCTCATCTCACTCTGCTCCAGCTCTGACCCCCTCTGAGGTCATTCAATTTATTAACCCAGCAGATGACTAACTCCAATTAAAAAACAAAAAAAGAAAAAAAAAAAAAGAGAGAGAGAGTAAAAGATGACTGCTTTGTGCTGAATTAGAGGTTTGAATTGTCCTAGCTCACCTCCTATGGCACCAGAGCCAGCTCCTGGGAGATGTCACAAGTAGGTGCAGGAAGAAATGTGGATGGAGAAGTGGGCATTAAGACCTCTGCTTCTTCTTGGTTATGAGCCATTTGACTGCCTCAATTATATTATCTTTCCCTTGAGAAGCTGCTAGATAGATAAATAATGGGTTATTAATGGCCAACACTGATAAAAGGTTGGAGATCAGAGAGAAGAAGGGTTTCCTTACAGACTCCAAATGCATAAGGTGCCGTTCAGAAGTCTTTGAAATAGGAAAGAGGAAGCTGTAACAGGCTTCTGCATGGCTCTGAAAGGCAGTAATGGCCATGAAATACCTCCTCTTTGGGCACTGTCCTGGCTAGAGAAGTTTACAAAGAGACTTCAGAACAAAGAGAATGCCTGTATGTTATGTTAGCAAAACTACAGCGCAGAAAAACAGGACATTGTATGAATCCTTGTGTACGTATGAGATCTCTCAGGTCCTACCTGAATCACCCCCCAAGACTTGAAATTTTGACTGTCAATTTGGGCTTAGGACAGCAACAACATTATTATTAGCACACTTCCTTGTAAACTTGTCAGACAGTGGGGTTTCATGGTTTTGGTTGGAGTAAGACAGGTCACTGGAACCTCTTTGGCATATAGCTGCTGCAACTGTATATTCCTTGCTGTAATTGCTGGGGAAAAAAACAAACCAAAAAAAAACCCCCAAACCAAAAAGGAAACAATCAAACAAACAAAACAACAAACAAACAAAAAAACCCCATCACTTTTGCCCAGGTTGCCTTTTATTATGATATTGAAATTTGGTTTAAGTTTGGCCAAATCCATGAAATCTGGGCTTTGTCAATGCACCCATGGTTTAAATAGAACAGTGTGAAACTCTATGGGATGCAATGAGCTGTTGTTTTCTTGTTTGCTGGCTAGATCCTGAGGACATCAAGGGTAGCTCTAAACCTCCCTAGAGCTTTTGTGACTTCCAGCTGCTCACCATCTATCTGCATCAAAATTTCCCTTTGCAGAGTCACTTATTTCCACAAGTCATACTGCATAAGAAAATATGAAACAGAACCTGATGCTCCAAATCACAGGGAATTAAGGAATATTTTAAATTGTATAAAGCTGAGTTAATGTTTCAAATGTATAATGATGCTATGGCTGATATTCCCATTCAATTATTATTTGAAATAGCGCTCAGTAGTCTCCAGGACTGTACTTAATGCTATCTAGAGACCTATAAATAAAACAACACAAACAATAGACATGGTGAAAACCCATTTCCTTGTTTTTCTCCCTCCCTGACCCTGCATCCCCTTCGAAGGTAGACTTAGGCAGATGTACTTTTGCTTTCTTAACTCTTTCAGCCAAAATCACATAACCTCTCTAAAGAATGAAAAGCTGGATTATACTGCTGGCTGTTGTAGTCAGCACAGCAGAAACACAAAAACAGGACGTCTGTACCCAAGGGTATCCTGGCATCCCTGGCAATCCTGGGCACAATGGCATACCTGGTCGTGATGGACGTGACGGTTCAAAAGGCGACAAGGGAGATACAGGTACTATGTTCAGAATAAATGATTTCATGTATCAAATGCAATGCCATCAGTTCCCAAAGGTGTCTGTAGTCACTCTGCATTAACAGGATTATTCTGCCTAGCCTTCAGAAAATATTTCAGACATTTGTCCTTTACTTGTTTGAAGAAGGAAGTAAAAAGAAAGACCTAATAATGAAAGCAAGATAGCTGATACTACGGAGAAGCCAGGTCCATGGGATAAAAACAAAAGAAGAAAGACTGTACCTTCTATTTTGGGAATATTTTCATGCCTATTTGATAATTTTAAAGCCTGTAGACCTACTCCTACATCTCTAAGACAGCAATTATATTTCTGTAAAGAGCTTCAAGCCCAGTTACAGAAAACCTCAACAACCGATACCTTGTTTGGTGTAATAAGAAGTGCACAGTGGTAAGAAGACTTCTCTTTCTTACCTAAATTTTACATTTGTAGGACTTGCTTCTGAGTGTGCCTACTTGCTGTAACTCAAGAGTCACTAGAAGGAAGTTCAGGAATGGAGACTATTGAAAAGAAGGGTAGGATTCATGTCTGCTCTAACAAGCTATAATAGAGATTTGTGTGTGATACTGAAGACAGAGGTAATCTTCTTAGCATCCTAAAGCTATAATTCCCATAGTACCTTAAGCATCAGGATAATGACAAACCTTGCATCCAAGCTGTAATATCAAGGCTAGGGTTGCACAGGATGATAAATCTGTGGGCACATGGACATGTAACACTTTATCTGAAGTGTTGCCCCAGAATGCAAAGCACAGGACAAGTGCAAATCTGATGCTTCAAATTTGTTCACAAAATGTTTTCCCCAACAGGCTTCATATCAGGTCAGCTATTGTGTGGCATCACGCAGGTGGTGTTATAGCTTAATTCATAAATCTGTCACAGACACTTTTATTGTGGGCCTGGCTAACTCAGCTGCACAAATCAGTCCAGAGCAAACTTGTACTTAATCAGATAAACCCTTCTACCGAGTACTGATCTTATGGATTGTGAATCACAGCTCTTTTCAGTGGAGTATATAATCTAGTACATAAACCAAACTGAGGTCAACAGTCTAAAAGAAATGTACTTAAAATGTGCTGAAGTGTTTTACTACATCTTTCAAGTGGAAATGTCTACCTTTAACAGACTGGGTTGCTAAGCTAATGAATCACCCACTCCACCAGAGAAGTATATGCCTCTGCAGTGTATGCTGCAGAATCAGTGTTGAAGGTGTAGTTTTATGTGTGGTGCTTTGATGGCTGTGCTGGCACAGGCAGGATCCTCTACCAGATCCTTTTCCTGCCACTTGACTCTTCTCTCTTATACACCACAACTGTTTGTGTGGCTATACAGTAAACTAGATCAGCTGAAAAATAACCAGCACTTATAATTTGGGCAATGAAGAGATTCACTGCTATGGCCTGCACTGGACCACTGAAAGACAAGTTACATATTTACCTCAGTGATTGCTAAAGAGTTATTTTGAACTCTCTTATTTATAAAATGAATGAGAGTTCTCTGTCAAGCAACCACTTATGTGCTCCTTCTGCTTTCAGTGCCCTGGCCTGGCTAAAACCAAAACCTTTTAAAATCTAGGAACAAACAAACAAAAAATTCATCAGCTTCTTAACAGGCACATACAGTTAACTGCCTTCTTCTTCTATATGCAGGGGTCCAGTAAAGTCTGGTAAATGGAAAATCTAAAGCTTATTATTTTCATTTATCTTATAAAGGTCTTCAATTTATTCCAGTGAGTTATCACATGATATCACTGGTTTCTGATAAAGGAAATAAGACTACTCTTTACATTACTGTGTACCCAGGCTTGAAGAGGAAGGATTAGAGAAGGATTCATCCCACGTTTTCTGGTAATTTAATTGTTTAATGAAAATCTGTTTTTCTTTTCTATACTAGGTGAAGCAGGACTTCCTGGCAGTCCAGGAAAAGATGGCGCAAATGGAGAGAAAGGTGAACGAGGTCAGAGAAGAAGTGTTTCAATTTATTATTTTCCTGTGCAACCTGCTCTAGGTGGACCTGCTTTGGCAGGGGGGTTGGACTAGATGATCTCCAGAGATCCCTTCCAACCCCATATCATTCTGTGATTCTGTGATTATTTGTCTATCAACTGCCACCTTTGTGTTTATGAGCACTGGACGTGCTATACATTCTAGCTGTAGTGGAAGTACCATAAAGGTTAAAAAACCTTTTTCCAGAAGTAGTAGAGGCTGCACACATATGTGCTGAGAACACAAGCGGAATTTGCCACCTGCAATCACCCCGCTGCCTCTAATGCCCTACTACTTGTTTGCTCAGCCTTTCATCCTACCTTTTCCATCCCTGATCCTTTTGTCAGCTGCTGAGGAAGACACCACATCTGCAGCTACCTCAGGAAAGTGAGGCTCCTGTAGCTATGTATACAACTTCGGGGAAAGGGACTTTTAAAAGAAATTGTAGACGACACAAGTTATACACCTAAAAATACAGTAGAACCCGTATACCTCACCTGTTTAGCCAACCTATATATAAGCAGCATGTCTCCTGTGTCAGATGGATGTATGTGCGCACAAGAGTGACTTGTTTATAAAAGCAGGGAGTCAGCCATTGTGCAAGTGGCATCACATCATTCTGCACAACTTCAGCGACTCTGAGATGCTGGACTTGTGCATCCTTGTACACACACAATATCCATATCCAAAAGCATGGAGGCCTGCCAAAAACAGTGTCCAGGTTCTCCAAAATCCTGAAGTTGACCGTGAGAAATAACATATGATATACGCATTGCATGGGCGTAATTACAAGCTGCTCTACACCCCTCAGACTTTTCTCCAGTCTATTATACGACCCCAGTCCTGGAAGGACCGTGAGACATGAGGCCACAAATGTTGCTTAAAATTACCAAAACCACCTTCTTATCCTGTGTCCTTGTCCTGATGGACCCACACTGCTTTTCCCAGAGGCTCACCATACAATCTCACCTGCTTTCAGTTCATTGCTACTGGTAAATATTCCCAATTGTAAATTGAGAACAGTAAACTGTAAATACAGCATTATTCCTAACATCAGAGGCTCTTATGCAGAAATTATCAGCTTCTTTTCCTGATTGACAGGGTACATGATCATTATGGTACTTTTTTTCTATCAACTGCTAAGATGCCTTCCACGTCATGAGACTTTCACCTTCAAACCCTTAGGCAGCAACCAGAGGATTTTCAAAGGCTTTGAGCTTCAGTCCAAGAGTGGACGAAGGATAAATGCAGTATGTGGTAGCAAGTAACAAGGACAAAAAGACTCCAGTTCCACTACAGTAGCAATCTAGGTAACCCAAGCAAAGTTCCATCATGTAGAAATTACAGAAACATACAGCAGGCAAGTAAGTTCTGGGTGTTGTCCAAATAGAAACCTCCTCCGATTAAATTGTGAGCCTTCTCCCCATTTTGTATCTCAAAGGCTGAAAACAAGTGTCTGGACAGATGCTGCTTGTGCCTGAGACGATGTGAACTGTCAGTGCTACCATCAGCCTGCAGACAAATCACACCTTCCTTTCTTTGAGCTTATTCTTGCTGCTCTCAGCCAGGGCACCCATTTTATAACACAACAGCAGGTTCTTTGGATGTTACAACTTACCATGCACTTAAATGTATGAGAAATTGTATGTACAGTGAGCACCGTATATACACTGGTGACACACACCTACATATATATGTCTTCATGCTGAAACTCATGTTGTGCCCCACTAATCCAGTGGAAGATCACAAGAAAGTGTCTTTTTTTTTCTTTCTTTCTTTTCTCCCATTTAGGAGCCAATGGGACTGTTGAAGAGAAGGGGAACAAAGGAGATAAAGGAGAAAGAGGACGACCTGGGAAACTGGGACCAAAAGGAATTATAGGGTCAGTGGGTTACAAAGGTCAGAAGGGGGAGCTGGGACTGCAAGGACAAAAGGGATTAAAAGGAGACATTGGGCCCATAGGTCCAAAAGGGACAAAGGGTGAAATTGGCCATCCTGGGAGAGTTGGTTTCCCAGGGCCAATTGGCCCGACTGGTAATCCAGGTCCTAAAGGTAATACTGGAGATCTGGGGCCACAGGGTAATCCAGGAGTTCAGGGGGAAAGAGGCCTGAAAGGAGACAGAGGAGAAAAGGGGAATGTAGGTGCCCCAGGAGTCCTGCCAAGGAGTGCTTTCAGTGTCGGCCTTACAATCGCCACCAAATTTCCCACCCCGAATCGCCCGATCAAGTTTGACAAGGTGCTGTATAATGGTCTAAATGACTACAACCCAGCTACTGGCAAATTCACCTGCAAATACCCTGGTGCTTACTATTTCACCTACCACATCACTGTCTACTCAAGGAATGTCAGAGTAGCTCTAGTTAAAAATGGCATCAAGATGTTGCACACAGTGGACAGGTACCAGAGCGGCGAGGACCAGGCCTCGGGAGCTGCCATCCTGGAGCTACAGAGAGGAGATGAGGTGTGGCTGCAGGCTCACCAAGGAGAGACTTTCAACGGGCTGTTTGCAGATGCCGATGATGATACCACCTTCACTGGGTTTCTCCTGTTCAGCACCTCTGACCCGCTGGAGCCGCTGCCAACACCTGCCATGTAACTCCACATTATCCGTGGATGCTGTATGTCTGTGTCCTTCAGCCCTCCCCAAATGAAGTTGTAATCTGCTGGCCAATTTCTACTGGATTCAACAGAGAACAGAAACCATCCAGGGAGGTGCACCAAGGGCTGAAAGGGAGATGTAGGACTGCAGGGCAGGTTGGGACCAGTTGGGCATCTCCCTACAAGCTGAGTAAAATTTTTTTTTAATGCTGAAGTCATCATAGTGGGAAGGTGTAGGATCACACTACTTGTGTCTGCAGGAAACCAGGCCTCATGATGCCCACAACTGCTCATTCCACAATTTATTGTGCTGAAGTTTTCATGACCAGCTGCTAAAACAGAGCAGAGGGCTTCAGAACTACATTTGGAAGAGTCTGAATTAAATGCCTTCTTGTCCCAGTCACAAGATACCACAAGTACCAAGTG